>JAVCKT010017900.1:0-13083 GCA_032273925.1 Rhynchotus rufescens
ATGCGTTCAGTTCCAAAATTATAAAGTGATTTTCCTTCCTTTTTTTTTCTTTTCTAAATAGGTTAATGATTGTAATAAGTTAATTATATTCTCTTGAAACACTGTTAATAGATTTCATAATACTTCCCTGTGTAAATCTTAATGAATGATAATAGATCCAGTAATTTCAGTCATCTTTTGGGAAAGACTAGTCTGTTTTTGACTTGAGGTACTTAGCCTCAAAGATGGCTCTATCTTTTAAGAGATGTTATTTCTGCCTTTCTACATAGTTGATCAATGCAAGATGATGTTCCTAATGTGAATTTTCAGCCTTTTTTTTTTTGTTTTTTCTTTGTTAGCATTCTAGAAAGAACAATCAGGGCAGCTGTAGAACAGCACCTTTTCGATCTGCAGAGCAGCTTAGATCACGATCTTAAGCATATTCAGCAACACAGATTGGGCTGTAACAATGAAGCAGAAAACCCCGACGGGGATGAAGAAGGATCTAACAACCAGTAAGAATTCTTTTATCTCTAATGAATTGTATAGGATTTCATATCTAAACTTTTCTCAAACTATCTAACCTCTTCTGACCATCAACCCAAAGCAAAAGCTTTGTCATTAACTTGAAATTATATTGTGTATTAAGCTAAGTCAGCTTCTGTCATTTGCCAGTAATCAACAGCTGTTAAAAGTATTTTAAATTGATCATATGATATAGCTCAAAATATTGCCGTGTATAACTGCTTCACTGCTGAACTGTAAGTAGCACGAGCAAGTTTCATTCTAATTCCATTTGTGTTACTGTGAATCAGTTTTATTATATAAAATTATTGCAGAGGCCCTCTGAGTTTTAGTGCTCCTTTTGGTGATAGTGTAGCTATTGTACTGCTCTGCCTGCCTGGATCAATAAAACATCTAAAACTGATCGGAAGGAGCAATTCGGATTTATTGCATGGCGTTGTCCCATCTGATCAGCATTTATTTTTATCAGAACTCTGTGGGTGTAGTGATTGGCAGACCATGAAAAGCTGCTGTGTTTTAGTGTTTTAACAAAAACACTTGGTGTTTAGTAACCAAACTCAAAAAAACCTAGTTCAGTTAACTAAATAGGACTTCAGTGTGCAATCTCTTTGTGTCTTGGAATCTGAAACATGTCAAATATTCAAAGATTCAAATGCTGTTTTCCAAATCTTTAGTATTTTTGAGCCTTAACTGTGACTGAAGTAATCAACATGAAGTTTTCATAGGACAGTAGGAATAATCACTGATGATAACGATCAGTTATAACTTGAGTTTTAATGTTAATGATTTAATATGCTTGAGTTGATGGGCAAGTCTGCAATCACTTGCAAGATCTGTAGTTGTTCAATTCCTTCAGTTACAAAATAAGTGCTTTTAAGATTGTATCACTTGACAGCAGCAGAGACTAAAAGTACCATCGCTGCAGACTTGAAACTCATATACTGGGACTGTTTTTCAAATGCTTACGGTTGTTATAGCACTGTGGATTAACCATAATAGATGATATATGATAGCATTCTTGAAAGAAGTTATTTGGGTCCTTTGAAGCAGTGCAGCCAGGAGGCTACAGAGAAGCAGTACTTGCGATTAAGTAATAATTTAGAAAAAGAGTTAATTTAAAAAAGAAAAAAAAAGAGAGAAAAAAAAGTGGCAATCCAGTGCAAATTCACCACACTAGCTTAAAGTAATTTAAGGAATTATGAAAAAATGAGGTAAAATGTAAAATTTGAAGCCATGCTGTTAATATCTGTGTATCTGATTGAAGAAAAGTAGTTTGGAATTTGTGAGAGAGAGAAAGAAGGCAAAGGCTTTACTAAATTGTTTGAAGAGCAAAAGAACAAACTGCTGAAAGTTTTTCGTATTTGTCTCCTTAGGAATGATGTTATTGAAGATAATGACGTTGGTAGCAGTAAGAACACAGGAGACAGCTCTGAAATATTGGCCAGCACCACTGTGGACAGTGCAGTTCTGAAACAGGACACGGTGACTGAGGAGGAAGAAAGCCTTCAGGTGAGAGCCTGGCCTCTGGTGCTTTTCTATTGCTTTGTGCAGTTAATTCCTCTTTTTGCTGTGCAGGTTTCTCTTAGACACGTACAGGGAAGTTCTTGTACAGAGAAGTTCTTGTGCACTTTGCAGCTTGACTGGACACTGGCTAATGGTTTTCTTCTCTTTTGTAGGTACCGGCCCTTCCTTTTGCTGAGGTAAGTAATAAATCTGCATGCATAGCACTGGTTGGAGTAACATGTGTGATGTTTTATTAAATCCAGGTGAAATACTGTGCTTGCAAGAACTGTTCAGAATGTACAGGGAAGAGTTGCACACTGCTGCCATATGTCAGTCTTGACAGACTGTTAAGAAGTCACCCCTTTTTCTTCCTCTGAAGTAACATTTCTTTTAGTTTTTGGATCTTTTTACAATGAAAATCTTCACGAGCACGAGAAAATGGATTGCTCGTAGTAACTGCTGACTCTCTCCTTGCTTCCTCTTCATTTGTTGGATAAAATATATGTTGAGCCTCAGAAATCAAAACTCAATAAGTGCTGATAGAGAAGCTAAAATTCTAAACCCATGATTCTTCACTGTATTTCTGCAGTTTCAATGGTTTTGGTGAAAGAACAGCTGAGAAATGTGAGTTATAATGTAGTATTCTCAGCCTTTTCTGCTTTTTGACATATTTCTATCCATCAACTTCAATGGTAAGGCTTGGAGGGAAACTTTTTTCTTCTATATGTTAGTTCTAGCTTCTTGTTAATGTGCCATTTCAAACTTTATTGGAAAGTTTTAACGTTAGAGTGGCCTCTACAAGGAAATGCACTGTGATCCTTCTGCCTGAATGGGATTTTAGGAGCTGGCATATAGGGTTGGCAGAAATACAAGTTGAACTCTTGTATGTGAGTTCTGCTCTGGGTCTGAAGTGGAAGCAGAGGCAGCTGTTCCACAGCTACCACCAGTGTGAACGTGTAAGACTTGCACACTTGTGTCTAGTGTGAAAATGACCTGCTGGGGGTATGGCCCATGCGTTGTGTCTGGGAATAGACTCCTTCACTTGAGATTTGGCCAGAGGACTGAAGTTATGTAAACAGACTAGTGGAGTTCTGCCTGGTAAAGGGCAAATATTAGCATCAGTCTGGTGTGTTACGTATATTTGAAATATATTTGCCTATTTGATCTTTTGTTTTATGTTGATACATCTTAAAGCTCGTCTTTCAGCGAGAGCTGAAAATCTGAAATCAAATGGGATGTGTTGTTTAAGGAGGATATATTTCAAGATACTTGATTCCTCCAAATAAGGCACTTGATGGGGAAAGCAAGTATTGGCCTTCATCTTAAATAGCTCGAGTAATCAGTCTTAGGTCCTTGAAGTAATCGGTCTTTCCTTTGCCAGCCTCAGTGAACAAAATGGGGATGTGCATTCGTCTGAACTTATTTTGTGAGATGGTGTCATAGAATAACTGCCAGCAATTCTTCATCCCTTGCAGTTCTGGTGGTGCTTTATTTAGCATCAGGGATTAGTAGTTCCTTGCAGAAAGTCTGTCAGACTTGTTTCGTTTTACACATGCTGAGCACAAGTTTGGATCCAGGGTGCTTTCAAGGCAAGGATATACTTCTTGCCAAGATTTTAGTCACCCCAAACCTCATGCTATGTCTGAGCATTTGTAGTGAAAGCCTTGCTTGTATCCTAAAAAACATACAGGGAGAGAACGGTTCATCTGAAGGTGGAAACTGTTTGTCTGCTATGTCCTTTTATATAAATATAAAACAACCTTTGGTTTTGTACTTGAGGGCTTTTGTGGTCAGTGATAATTACAGAAATGTTTTCAGCTAAGAATACTGTTGCTAAATCTTTCTAAACATACTTTTTGCCAACAGACTGCAGATGTATTATTGAAACCGTGCAGTAAAGATGCTGAAGTTGATGGAGAAAATAATAGTGAAAGGTAGGAATTTGTTTCATTTGTTGCTTAAGCTGCACATCCTTTAACTTCTGATTAAATTAAATTCTGATTGTTCCGATTCTGATTGTTAACTAACTTTAGATAACAAACTGAAAAGCTAGGTGTGCCACAGTGGTGGTTGTTATAGCAGTGTGACGTGTGGGTGGGAAAATGAAAGGCCCAATTTCACACGTGTAAAAAGAACAAAGATGAAATGGAGGTTTTTTTTTTCTTTTATGATGATGAAAAATGCATTAATTTAAAAGAGAAACTTGGTACAAACCTATGCCTGTGGTGTTTCATTTTTCAAATAACCCTATGTTCTGGGCAAAACAAATTGAAGGAAAAATGTTGTTTTCTTTAAATCATTTTGGGATGTGGCACTGTTAATGGTGTTGGAATACTGGTAATACAGTGACTGTCTAGGGGTTTTTAGTTCATCTGTGATTTGGGTTCATCATTGACTGAGATTTCAGGTAGAGTACAGTTGAATTTCAAAATATTCCCAGCTTGGGAATAGTGAAAGGTTTGGACTGTTTTTTTAGTTCTCATTTAATTTAAGACAAATTGTTATTTACATGCTTCAGTTTGAAATTTTGTGTGAAGAACAATTAAAAAGGAGTAATGTAACACCTGCAATCCAGAATATTAATTATCAGTTCAAGCTAATGTGTTGCATATCTATTAAAACTGGACTGCAGTGTCTAAGAAAGACTAGTAGAGAGACTGTTCAAGTTTTGCTCACCATTTGCAATTTATACTTAAAATCAATAACCTCTTTCCTATTTTCAGGGAAAATTGTGTATTGCTTGATGGCAGTGACAATATATCTTCTGAGATGTTTCTGGTAAGTTGGTGTCTTAATTTGTATACAAATACATTTTTGTAAGTTTATTTTAAATAGAGATAAGGAAAAAAAGTCAAAAAAAAAAAAAGCTTTAATATTTATTCTGTTTGCTGTCCAGCTGCTATATTTGCATAATCTCTTTGAGAGAGATTACCACTTGGCTGCAGAGAAACTTTGGCACCACAGTGGACTTATATTTGTGCCTCTGGTGTAAAGAATGTTTAAAAAGGTTGATAACTGACTACTGCTGTGCAAGTTTTTGTTTGTAGTTAAGGATAAGTTAAAGATACTTATTCAATAGAGAGTATTGAAATCCTTCACAGGATACTCCTTCATGGAGTATCCTTGCTTGAGATAGTGGGTTTTTTTTTATTTTTTTTTTATTTATTTTCCTCCAGAAAACTTCCAGAGGTGCTGAAACAGGTCTTGAAAAACTACTTGATTTCTAATTGCTAAATAATAATGAAATTGTTCTGGTCTATTACTTAAATACAGGATTCAACCAGCAAGCCTTGTGATCTTAATGCCAATACTGATTCAGAGGTGTCAGGGGATGGCAGCAGTAATCTTTCTGAGGAAGCTGTGGGTGTCCAAGTACCACGTCTAGATCTGAAAAATGTATCTGATGGTGACAAATGGGAAGGTAATTTTCACCCTTTCATTTGCACTGTAGTTACTCATGATAAATAGCGTGTTTTAACAAAGTAGAGCAAGCAGTTTGGCAACCTGAGCTTTTTTCTTTAATTTTGTCCAAGTAATGCATTTCTATACCTGTGCTATGGGCCAAGTTACGATAAGTTCTAACTAATAAAAAACATTTAAAAATGAAAAGAAAAAAGTAACTTTAAAAGAGCAATTGTAGATAGCAAAACATTTAAGTGTCATAGTAGGAATTTGAAAGGAACTTTGGTTTTGAAAACCCTGTGGGTCTCGAGCTCCTTAAAAATCCTTTCTCTGCTTTTGTCATACAGTGATTCACATGTTATTCTTCTCATGAATATATATATATTTAAAGTAAAGTGTCTTTAAGTTCTAATACTAGTTAAATTGGACTTAAAACAACTGAACTACTAAAGACAGCCATTTATGTAGTCTGAAAAATATGTTGGTTGTTTTAAACATCAGGAATTTCAGATGTTGGTTCTCTTGTCATTAGACAATTTGAAACGGCTCTTAGTTTTCAAATGAGAGCTAAGTATTATTACTTCTGTGCCCTGTTTGATGTCCTATTTGGATTTTAGACAGATTTGCAGAATGAACGATATTTTAAGAAATAGTTTTGCCTCAGAGCTTTCTTTACGTTTTGTAGGCTGCTAATTCTTCAGTCTTCCAACTTTAGCAAGTCCTCAAACTTGTAATTTTATTGAACTTTATTAGCCAGATGGATATAACCATTTAGACTGTCCTAACACTTAGGTAGAAACACAATCCCTGTCTACCTTAACCAAAAAACCTCTGGACAGTATCTATTTTCAAAATACTTACTCACTTGTGAACATTTTAAAAATATATTATATCCTGTCCTCTGCCTGCTGGTATTCTGAAACCTTAATCTATCTGCACCTAACAGAAATACAACCAATGCAGTTTGCTAAAATACCATGAATTGTCACCAGCAGTAAAATGATCAAAATCCATTTATTTCCTACTTAAAAACACTGTGACAGCTATTGAGTTGTCTATTAGCGTCACCATCAAATATTAATAGACTCCTAGTAACTAAGAATGAATACAATTGCTTTTTACAAACATTAAACCACATTTTAAATACTCCTGAGATGTACATTGGATAGCAGAGTAGCTTATAGTTGTAGAACGACAGGGCATAAAGCCTTGTCCTGGAGCTCCACTAGCAATAACCGAGACAGCTGTTGGTTTGTCACCAGTGTTGACAGCACTTATTTTTGTGTCCTACTTGCTTCTACATGTTTTCCCAGTTAATTCCCTGCATGAATCCATGTTTCCTTTTTAACCCTTTGTAAAACGACCGAGTTTGCCATTTGGGCCTGGCTCACCTCTATCTGGCAGCGTTGCTGGCCAGTCCTCTCCATGGCTCACCTGGAGTGTGTCGTGTCACAGGAGTCACAGGCATCTAAAGACACTGAGTTCAGGTTTTTACTCCCATTATTCCAGCCGATAACTCTGGTTCTCTGTTTTATTTATGGTATTTCTTTGCTTAACGTGTTCTGTTGCACTCTCTATTTGTTAACCCACTTTAACACATATTCCTATAAGGTTTGTGGCGTCCATTTTCATTATTTCTTTAATTCTGTTCATAAAAGACATTGGTCTCTTATATCCACACATACTCATAATATAAACCCTCATTTCCTATATCCATATGATTTTATGATCTTTACCTTGATCGAAAATTAGAATATCTGTATATTATATGTTTTGGGGTAGTAAACTCACAATATTCTGGAAGGTGTGGTATTTCATTGTGAAGTTCTTGAGGTTTTCAGTCCTATTTAGAGTATTTATTAGGATCCCAGCCTTGAAGGCAGCGCAGGTCCCGTGGCAGTCCATGCAAGTGGAGGAGTTTTGTAGCACTCTGCACAAGCTCAAGTCTTCTACAGGAATTCTGAGGTTACAGCCTTGGTGTCGGAAAGCTTAGAGGCCCATATCCAATTTTGCTCTTCAATATAAGCATGCTTATTAATACCGTAATGGCTTAATAGGGGGAAAATATAGCTCGGTTAATTGACATTTCTGAGTAGATTTTTCAGAATTTACCTTGCTTCTTGAAAATTGTTACCATCGCTGTTGCCTGAACTGTGAGCAAAACTCTATTTAGAACTTATTTTTCTTAACATGGAGATGCTTGGGACTTCTATTAAACTAGAGTAAGTCTTCACTATTCCCTTGTCAGTTCTTTGTAAACCTTTTTGGGAAACAGTTTAATTTTGCCGAAGGCTGAGCATCCTTACCTGCCACTGAACTTGCTTGGAAGTTTTTGCTCAGGGCCTAGCCCACAAGCTGGGATGTTTTTCCCTGGTACTGTATCTTCCTGCTTTACATGTGATGTATGGTTTGTTCTGACTGTGCTGTGTGTTCACTTTAGTATTTTTGCCATTCTTTTTCATTTTATTAGCGCCATGCCCTATCACTTTTCCCCTCATTGATTTCAAAACAATGCATCTGCAGAGAGAAGGGGAGGGTAAGTATGGTTCGCCATACGTTCAGTTATCTGCCTTTTGATAGTTTATGGTTTGCTTTCTAACTAACCCTTCACCTGCTGTTCCTTATATGTCTTGGGAATATTCTGATCTACAAGTTTTGTTTTCTTTTAAACCTTTTATTTATTTATTTTTTTAAGTTCCCCTTCTTGCATCTTGAGCTGTGTAAACAGTCAAGATTCTAGCTTAAAGCAAAAGCCTCTTAATAATAATAAAATGGAAAGCAGGTACAAGGGTTACATATATATTTTTTAAGATTACTTTGTGGGTTTTATTGTTGTTCTGCACACTTTGAACCCAGTTTTCAAATTTCTAACTTGCACAGGAAGATATAAGTAACTGCATTCTGAAATAAGTAAAAAGGAGTTTTATTTTCAACAGAACTGCTTAGAAGAAGGCTGTCAGCTTTTTTTTTTTTTTAATTATTAGCAAGAAAACTGTATTGGAGAATTGTAAAGGATGTTAGTATCTAGCTTTTATGGGCAATTAGAAGATGTACTATTGTTTTGGAATCTCCTGCTTAAGAGAGAAATTACCTTCCAGAAATGAACAAATCTCTTTTTCTCAGTGGAGTTGAGATGAATTTAAATAAAAGCTTTCCTTTAAAAAGCCAAAGCCTGTATTTGAGCCTAGGAAAATTGGTTTCCACAACAGTATATTGTAACAGAGAATAATTTTCTTGTAACCGTCATATTTCTGATCAGTAAATAAGATACTGTTACACTATGGAATCATTCAGGGATGCATATTCCTGAGATACACTTTGAAAAAGGGATCCTAGTGTGCATACTTTATTTCAGTACCCTTTTCTTTCAATTCTCATATGACAGAATTTGTAGCTTTCTGATGTATTTCACTGTATTTATTCACTTTGGGTATGACACCACATCCCTTATAGCATACAAGACTAAGCATTGGGTGCACATTTGTGTTTCCTTCTGACTCTTGCTTATAATGTTCTTAAAATGAGTACAATTCTGTGTCCTTTTTCTTTTTTTATCTTATAGATCCGTTTCCTGCTTTCAAATCCTGGCAGGAAGACAGTGAATCTGGAGAGGCTCAGCTTTCCCCGCAGGCCGGACGAATGACCAACCATCCACTGGAAGAGGATTGTCACCCAGTACTGTCTCATCGTAGTTTGGATTTTGGACAAAGCCAGCGTTTCTTGCATGATCCAGAAGCGTTAGATTCTTCATCCAAAGCACTTTCTTTTGTCAGGTGTGTATTTTAATACAATTTGGTAAGAATCGGGGTAGGAGATGGGACTGCCAGTTTGAAAATACTGCAGTTTAAGAACCTAAAGGGTTTTGGTGATATAATCACTTAAAGGCTCTAGTCAGAGCAAACTTTATATGGCCTTTTGGCTGTTCTGAATACCTGAGAGCTGCCCTATGGGGTCAGGCCAGAGGTTCGTCTGGGCTGGTGTCGTGGCTGCTGGCAGGTACTAAGGAAAGAGTATAAAAATAGTTCAAACCTATGGAAATATTTCCTGGCATTCAGTCAGCGCTGCTGGCACCTACTGTAATGGTGCTTCCTGGGCTGAAGAAGTATTTTTATCTTCTGTTAAGTTCAGTCCTAACTGAACTGCTGGGCTCTGATTTTATGTAACTTTGGGAGGGGGGTTGGTAGAAGAATATCTCTTTTCCTGAAGCATCATTTCAGATTTGCTTTGTGTAGTGTGTTACAGGATCCCAGTAAAGGGAACCAAGCTGCGGAAATCACTGCAACTGTAGTGTGCAGTAATAACCTGGGAAGACCATTCGTTTGGGCTCTGGAAAGCCTTCGCTCTGAAGGGTTTTGGGAACTCATGAATTGTTGGAGAGCTTGTGAAATAGCAGTATAGTGAAGTCATAGGATTCTTCTTGCAGATCCTTTTGTAACAGCCTGAAAGATCAAGACCATTTATCCCTTGGTGTGAAAATTCTGTTTACTAAAGAAGCTGCAAGTTGTTTGTGTGACACTGGAGATTGTGACCCTCCAAAACTGTAAATAACTGGGTGACACTACAGTCTAAATACTGTTGCTGTGAGAAGTAGTGTAAGGAAACTTTTCATGCTCATTTGGAAAAGAATAATCCTACAGAAAGAGGAAACTTGGAACAGGAAAGACTAGATTCAGAATCTCTATACAATAATTCTCCCTAATTCTCCATACAGTGTAGATTTATTGAAGAAAGTGCGGTTGAGGAATACTATTAAAAAGACACAGATGAGTGACCTGCAGGGAAATTATGATTGTAATAGCTCTTATCATCATTCTCAAACTAGTAAGGATCTGCACTGTATTTTCTGGTATCTTGAACTACATAGATGTGTTGAGAGATCTTTCAGAAACTAGAAAGAAAAAAGATATTACACTTTGAAGGCAGAAGATCAAGGCATTTTGATTCAATAAACTAATAGTTCCCTCTGAAAGCCTGAAAAGAATGAGTTGTAAGCTTGAGGGGGAAAATACTAAAGTTAATTTGTTACTCAAAAAATACAGTTATTTGCACTGGTTTAATTATTTTAAATGACACTTTAAAATGTTTTTAATACAGAACACGAAGAGCATCCTTTAGCTCAAAAGACGACAAAAGGGATGACAAGACTCCATATCAGCTTGTCAAGAAATTACAGAAAAAAATAAAGCAATTTGAGGAACAATTTGAAAAAGAGAAAAACAGTAAGGTAAGTTACCACTCCTGCTTTTATGCTGGATAAATTATCTCATAGTAAAGCTAAGCAACTGCCAGCACTTCAGTACTAGGTAACTAACTTGAATAATTTTATTATATGCTGCTGTCTGCACAATTAAAGTGAAAAACAGCAGTAGCAGAAAATAAGCTCTAATGCCTAAGCCCAAAGAAAGGCAGACAGTGACATTTATGCAGTGAGACAGAGAATGTCAGACGAGATAGAGGGGGGGAAAAAGGGATCTTATTCACCCATTTAAAAAAAAAAAAGCTTCTTCAAGCTTGTTCCATCTCTGGTGTTGTGTTTCAAATTTATTTTCAGTGATGTTGTCCATTACACTGGCACAGAGATTTGAGCTGGTATTAAGAGTGGCATCCTGGATGGTAGTCACCTTCACTGTCAAGTGTTGAATGAAGTCTTTATAAAAAGCTTTAGTGTGTGTTTGACGTGAGACATATGTGGTTCCTCTCTTGTTTTTCAGCCCTCCTATAGTGATATTGCGGCCAATCCAAAAGTTTTGAAGTGGATGACAGAGCTTACCAAACTGAGAAAGCAAATAAAAGGTAAGTGATGTTCAAAAAATGCCACAGGACAGGGAATATCTTTTAATTCCTAGATTCTGACCTATTCTATTACAAAAGCAAAATTAAAATAATTCTTGTGGCTTTATTTTTAGTTTGCTGGAAAAGAAACTTTGCTTATGGAAACTGTTACATCCTTTATTCACAATTAAACCGAGAAAGCTGTTTTATTTAAACTTCTGAATTGTGATTTTTCTCACTTCAGATTCAAAGCAGAAGAGCTCAGATGGAGAATTCATACCTCAAACACGTCCTCGAAGTAACACACTTCCAAAAAGCTTTGGCTCCTCCCTTGACCAAGAGGATGAAGAAAATGAAGATGAGATGCGGGTTGTGCAGAAAGAGAAGAAGCCCTCCAAGGAAGCTACACTCGAACTCATTTTGAAAAGATTAAAGGAAAAACGAGTTGAAAGATGTTTGCCAGAAGATATAAAAGTAAGCGTAAGCTTATGGTTAGGCTGCTACTAGGTTAATAGCAGAGAATAATAGAGCACTGTCAAACACCTCACAAATTACTTTATCAATAAGATGATATCTCTGTCTAATTACCATTTCAGACTCTGTGGGGAACTGATCAAATTGAATCACATTTTTCTTGCTCTATATTTGTTAAATATTTATGAGTATTGGACAGTTTTAAGTGGATAGAGGTGGGATATGTGTTATTTACTAAGCTAAGTTTATCTAAGGCATCTGCATAGTTGTTAAGCTGTTGAAGTGGCATGTGCTTGATTAGACGTGAATTGTTCTTCTGACAGAAAATGACGAAGGACCATTTGGTAGAAGAGAAAACATCTCTCCAGAAAAGTCTCCTGTATTATGAAAGTCAGCATGGACGCCCGGTAATGCCTGGTTTACTTCATCCAATTAAGTTAATGCACATGCAGACAACAGTAGCTTCCTTACAGGAGCAGCATCGGAGTTTAACACTGTTCTTCTACAGGCACAAAGATATATCAATTGTCATGTTACTTTCAGGCAAAGCTACTGCTTTGAGTTCTAAAAATTAGAATTTTGTATAAAGATTATGTAGGCTCTTTTCCCACAGAGCTTGGTAGAATATTGCAGTTTCCAATCCAGTTTCTGTAGTTTGTTCCATAGTTCCCTGGCACACCATCTAACAGCCAGCAGAGCCTTGCTAATCCCCACATTGCCAACCCATGCAGTGCAGGGCCTGATTCAGGGCCGAGCTGGCACTCAGTAACCCCTGAGCTGTTCTGTTCCTGTGCATGGCATCACTCCCTTCAGAATAGTTTTGGGAAAGGCAAGGTGAGCATCTAATATGCACAAAAAAAAAAAAAAAAGATGTTCTTCCTGCTCAGATAAGATTGAATAGCTCCTTGCTGGAATGAGATCTCGTATTAGCAGGGATAAGCTTGCTGGGGTGCACGAAGTTCTGCCAACTCATAAACACACACCATAATTAATGCCTGGCTCCAATTTCTTTCTTGCCTTCTATCAGGAAAACAAAAGCAATACCCCATGTTCTCTCCCTGCGCCGGGTGCAGATTCAAGTGGGCTGGCCAGGAGCTGAGTTCAGAAGTCAAGTGCTTTCTGTTTGAAAAATATTTGTCTTTTCCCACCCACCGCTGCCCACCTGCTTCCTGAAATACTCCCACTCGGAGAGCTGCTCGGCTGCGGTGGCCCTGTGCCAGCGCTGGTGGGAGCGGGCGGATGGAGGGTTTGGGGATGCTGTTTGCACACCCCATGGCCAGCCCACTGCCCAGCTTGGGGCTGCTGCCTGGAGCTCTGCCCCTGCGAGCAGACAGGTAACGCAGCAGGGCACTGGCCACCCACACGTCTCACAAGCCTGGTGGTGGGCAAAGCAGATGGAGAGGTCACGTGTGGGAGGGCTGCACCATG
>JAVCKT010017900.1:13183-33877 GCA_032273925.1 Rhynchotus rufescens
GGTAAAAAAATAATATCTTATACACTATTTAAATTAGTCTTATGTTCCTAATTGGAATGCACTAGAGGCCTGGCATGAGAAGCAATGCACTTTGTGTTTGCTTGTAGATTATGAAGCGACTGGTGTAATTAATTCTGTGGTTTCTCTGCCTTTAGGTAACTAGAGAAGAAAGACATATTGTGAAGCCACTATATGACAGATACAGACTTGTAAAACAAATGTTAACTAGAGCAAGCATTACTCCTATCCTTGTGAGTAAAACAAGTGTCATTTCTTCCCTCTACCTGTTTTTTTTTTTTGCCCTTTCCAATTTTGAAGTGCTACGATGGCATTAGAAGAGCTTAGTACAACTGCTCTGTAAAACATATCTATATTTTGGAAGGTGCAGGATGTTGTCATTGTACTTGGGGCATTTGATTTAATTGCTGAGAACAGAGCAGTTCTCTTTTAGCTCTCTTCTACCTTGATGGCCCTCAAGTAGTAGATGGCTCTTGATAGAGGTAAATCAAGTTCTAACTGAATTGGCTGAGACTTCCTGAGTCTCCTTGCACTAGGTATCATTCCATGGGACAGACTGTACTCTGAGTCCTCCCAAGAATAGTAACACCAGTTGCAATAAAACCTGCCACTCTCCTGTAGTGCAGGATACTGTCCTGAGAGGCAGGAGGGAAAGGACAGGCACAAGAAGCATTTCATTCCTTCACATTTCACCAGTGTGAGATATGTTATCGATATCTACGGCATGTGTACAACATCTGTGCCTTTTTTTTTTTTTTTTAAACTATTACATTTCCTTCTAACTTGAAGTACTTCCCATTCCCAGTCTCTCATTAGAAGTGTTTATGAGCAATATGTTATGTAAGAGTTGAGGAAGAGAAGGGTGTCCATTTTTAATGTAAGAAGATGGATGTACCCTTGTTTACAGTGACCTGTAAGAAGTTATGAGTGACAGACAGCAAGCTGGCTGTTCTTCACAGACTGTAATCAAAAACTTGCATGCTGACTTGGACTGGCAACACAGCATAGTTTTGATATTAGTTTTTTAACCATTTTAGGATAAGGTTGTATAGCTATAGTCCTCAACCAGATTTATGCATCTGTGCAAAGTTTTACTCAGCAGCAGTTTAATCTGCTGTCTAATTTTACTCTGCTTTAAGCAATCCCTTCTCAGCTGAAGTACACTGAGATACAGAGATCAATTCAAAATTATTCCTTTCTTGTATGTGCTATAGAGAAAAAAAAAAAAAACTAAACAAAAACCTTGAAACCTCCTTGTACTTCAGAATTCCCTTAATTTTCTGAATTGTAGGGCAACTTTTAGATGCTCAATTCAATATAAGGGTCTCTTTTTTTCCTTTGCAGGCTTCATTGAGGTTGGTTTATTGCCACCTCAATTACAACAGGTATACATAGCTCTATTACAGTTCATGAAGAGATTTCATGAACTGTTTCTCTTAGATATGTCTGGAGCAGATGAGCACAGGGCAGACTTTGATTTTTCTTTTCTTCATTCTGTTTCCTCCAGTCACCAGCTTTTTTTTTTCTTTTGAATTTTTACCAGATGTTTCCACAGTTTTAAAGGAAGGGAATCATTTATTTCCATCAATTTAAAAGATTCTTTTTCACCGCTCAGTTTGTGTCCTGCAAGGATATTTACAGTCTCTTATCATCCTTCTGTATGAAGAATCAATTGCTAATGCAGTGACTTGAACAAAATTGGTTTTACCCTATAGAGCATCTATTGTCTAATAGCATGTAATGACATAAATATAAATATTTCAGGGGTCACCATCAACCAAGAGACGGGGACAGATGTTACAGCCCATTATTGAGGGTGAAACTGCACATTTTTTTGAAGAAATTAAGGTATGTATAGTGAATTTTAAAAATATAGATGTGTGTGTTTCCCAACAGATAAAATAAGAAATGGCAATATTTCATATTTGTTTTAAATTTCTACTTTCCTCAGGAAGAAGAGGAGGAAAGCGATGGTTTGTCTGCAGACCTGAATGATATCCTAAAAACTGCTACCCAAACACAGTCTGTTTTAAGCCCCGTTGAAAACTCGGAGTCTGATGTTGAAGATGGTCAAGAAAAACTAACGCGGGACCTTCGGCTGTCAAGCACTCGAGCTGCTTCTATGTACGTATAAATAAGAAATGACTAATGCTCTTACAGCCATTGCACTGATTGCACTTACAGTCATGACATGAAATATGAAATTGAGGCAGGGGAGAATTGACAAGTTCAGTGCTTATTGGAACTGTTTGGTTTGACTGAGCATTTTTCCTCTGACATGTCTGACTAAGAACTTTGTCATCAGCATTTTCCTCGACCTGTTTTAGCCATGTAGGCAGCAGAAAACTTGCACCCTTTTATTAACTAGTAGTTGTCTTCAGGTTTTCATCATCAAGCAGAAACTCCGCTTCTGGTGGATGAGATAAATTTAAGTTTAGTTCTCAGCTAGCTTAGTTTTTTTTTTGACTGTGTTCTGAAGAATTTAAAATTTCGTCATATGGCCAACAGTATTCTTTAACTTAAATTTTTAGGCCAGAATTGCTGGAGCAACTGTGGAAAGCCAGAGCTGAAAAAAAGAAGCTACGCAAGACCTTACGAGAATTTGAAGAGGAATTTTATCAACAGAACGGCAGGTTTGTTCAGCAGACAGGCCGAAGCTGGGCAGCAGCCTGATTCTGTAGCCATGTATTTTTTTTTCACTTTTTAAATGACTATTGTCAAATAGAATCAAATCTATTTTTATTATTAATAATTGATTGGTGTAAATGTAGAACTGGCACTAGCTCATTTGTTTTATTAACAGAGGAGGAAGCCTGCCCCTCAGTCTTCTATTTGTTCTGTTAAAAATCTGTAAAGCATAATGATGAAATTGGAGGAATTAGCTTTTATAAAAATTATTCAGATTGTCCACCTGTTTTGAGCACAGGTGGTTCTTGGGCAGGGTGCTTCACCAGTGATATAGGCAGATGTTGTTTGTTTTTGTTCAGTTATTTTAGACATCTTGTTGTGTTTGACTTCCTGCAATATGTAGGATTTTCTTGTGACTCAGGTGTGCTTCTTTTTACAGGAACATACAGAAAGAAGACCGGGTTCCGATGCTTGATGAGTACAGGGAGTACAAGAAAATTAAAGCCAAACTTAGGCTGTTAGAAGTCCTTATCAGCAAACAAGACTCTTCGAAGTCAATATAAATTATGTTCCTCCAAAACTTTGAATAACATAATATTTCCTTATGCTACCATTGTACTTATTGGGTACTTGTGTTCATTTGTCATGCACTGTTGAAAGAATCCAGTTTGTGCACTTTATTGTGGTGCCACTATAACCTGTTTGAAGGGTAAGTAGGTCCTGTCTAGAGCAAGACTCAGATTTCTAAGTTCGAGACTGCTCTATCCAACTTTAGCAAACATGATTTCCATCAAAATTTTGTATTACACATGCATCTTGTTCCCAAAAGACTATAGCATTTTGTTCTTTAGCGTTCAAGAGCTTTGAGACTTTTGGTATTACCAACCTTTTGCATTATTGAAGAAATTGCCTATATCATAGTCCTACACTGAACTCCTCCTGTTGCCTGTTTTTTATTATGGGGAAAAAAAGGTCAGCAAATTAAATACACAGCTCTTTTTCTTGGGACACTTAAAAACTGGACTGAAATTCCTTTTAAAGGACTGTTGTGAAACAACTTTAATTTTTGGTATTCTAAATTGCATCTATCACACAGTAATAATTAACATCTATGGATTTTGCTACTTTAGTGGTCACGTATCCTCCTTGATAAAGATGACAGTGGACAAACCAGAAAGTGACCTTGCTTAGTGTCTTTTAAAACTTGGAAACTCAAAAGTTATATCACACGCTGCCTACAGGACTTACGTTACTGTTGTTCATTATACCATTTTACCAGTTCTTGTTTATCAGCTAGTGGTGACACAGTGTTTTGTCTGAATTGGATACTGCATCTCCACTTTGAGAAGACTTGAGGAACATAATGAACATTTCAGTGTATGGGAAATGTGTCGGTGCTCAGACTTGCACGGCTCCAGCAGAAAAGACCTGGCTTGGGTCAGTTAAAATTCCACTGTACGTGAAACGAGTATGGTATCAAGGGCTAAAATCAGTGTAGCTAATGTGCACCATAAGGTGAACTGTGTCAGTGTTGAGGGAGGAAATCACTGCTGTTTATCATGATTTTGTTACACGGTTGGAGAAGAAAACTAAGCGATCTAACCTTTATGATGTAAGCATGATTTAGCTTCAAAGATGAAACTAAATAATGTTTTGATGATCACATCTGCTGTGCTGAACGATGATTTCGCTCGCTTTGTGCGCTACAACAGCCATCAGCAGCTGTTTCTGATCTGGCAAAATCTTAAGTGTTAATTTTAACTGGTGCTTTCTCCAATTTTTTCTTCACTATATCCGTTTGATTGTGGTCATGTTTTGCATGCACCTCCTCTCACTGCATGTTTTTAAGACTGGCTAATGTCAACACAGCTTTTATTCACACTGCTTTATGAAAGACCAAAAATGAACTTTCTCACCAAGTAAGACGTGGCTCGCGTGTAACCTCATAGGCTTGCTGTTCTGTCATGAAGCATATGAAATAGGTTGATAGTAGGATTTTTAGTGCTCAGATTTCATCTGTGTACTATAGAATACTTCTTGTTTTGTTTTACTTTGCTTGTGGGCATGTTTTTTAATTCAGAAAAAAAGCACTAAAACTATTGAGCACTGGTGGTATGCATTATTTTCCTTTTTTTTTTAAAAAAAAAAAAAAAAACAGCAAAATGATTTGGGACCTTAAAGAATTATGAGGTTAAACTAGTCTTGAGACCATTTATCAATTTTATTCAGTTCCATTGTGCAATGTACACCTCAGTTAACTTTTCTATTGGTCTGCAGACACGGGTGTATCCGAACATTGAACCTAATGCGTACTGTATAGTGTTGTACATGAATGTTTGTGTTTTATATACCACATGCAAAATGTCAATATGCACTATTTAAATGTTTTAAATAATATATTCCTCCTTTATAATGCTTAAATCTATATGATTCCAATATTTTTATAAGTGAGTGAGTGATCAGACTGGTTCCAATTCAGAATTAACAGCTGCTTTGTGTTTGTTATGCGGTGTTTGGCTGTTTATTCAGTATCGTAGATAAGCATGGCAACAGTTATGCTACGAGTGTGTTTTGTGCCATCCTTGTTGAGCAATAAATAAATGGTAGAACTAGGCATTTTGTGATATAACAGTTTTACTTTGGTAAAAGCAAAACCTATATATCTATATGGATATATAGATATGGAATATATATAACTAAACCAGATATAATTGCATTGCTATGTCTGGTGCTCATTGTATAGACTTTTATAATAAAAGTACCTTAACCTTTATTGTCATATTTTTGTTTCTCGTTGTGCTTTTTCCTGCAGTACCACCTCCTACAGACACGCGCTGCGTCCGTCGCTGCCGCTGCTCGTACGCGTCGCGCCGAGGGCCCCGGCGCTCGGGCCGCTGGCGCGCGGGGCCCGGCACGGCGGCAGCCCGGGGTTCGGCCACACAGGTTAAGCTCGCGCCTCTCGTGCCCTGCTCGGCAGGGCTGTCACCACGGCGGTGACGGTGCAGGAGCAGCCTGGCTCGCGCTCGGCCCCGCTCTGACCGGGGCAGCAGGTGGGGCAGGGCGGTGACTCGGTCACCGCGGGTCTAATCCGCTGCCCACGGGCTGTGACAGCCGGGGCTCCTGGGCAGTGTTTTATTGTGCCTCTGTTCATAGCAATTCCTTGAAGCCAGTGTCACGTAGAGCAGGTCATGGCCAATGAGCGCTGCCACTGCACATAGTCTTGGAAATATGGGAGGATGCTTTTTGTTTGGAACAAATTGATTTTTTCGTTGTATGCTGGCATAAGGTCATATGGAAGGTGATTTATATAGCTCTTCCATCCAGCTACCCTGCTGGTGTGACTGCTGCTATTTGGTGTGAGTGCTGCTTTCTTCATCATGAGGCCTGGCACAGGACAGGAATTCCTGAACATGGAGAGTCTGCTTGGGAACATGTGACCACAGGTAAGGGAGAGGGACAGTGGAAATCAAAGTTGAAGCAAGGGGGGAACAACAGAGAGAGAAGAGCGAGGAGGCCGCCTTTAGTGTGTCCCTTAGGCTTGGGACGGAACAGCCTCCCTCTGATCAGTGAAGCTGTAGCATGTGTAGATGGTAACACTGAACGTTGATCCCTAGCACGTGCAAGCTCAGGTACTTGGCTTTTCTCTACAGATGGGGAAGAAATAAACATGTTATGAGGTTTGAGGAATGATCAAGGTCTTACTGCACATCTGTTCTCCACTCCTCTTTCCTTATGGCTCTTTACGCAGCGAAACTTGCTGCACTCGTGTTAATGAGCAGACAGAGCTTTCGAGCAGAGGGTTGGTGGGAGCTGCTTAAAATCCATGTGTTCTAAAACTGAAGGAAGACCTTAATGAAGGAAAACTGTCCAGTACTGAAGATGGTTGACCCAAATGGATGAGAAACAGTTGCAGGGAGCAAGGCAAAAATTCAAGGCTGTTCCCTGTCTAAGACTGAGATAGCACCAAGCTACAGTATTCCAAGTTCTACCCCTGAAGAGATTTTCTTGGGCTTCTTTGGTGTACAGGGTTAGGGTCTCGCCAGGGAAGCGAGGCCAAAGCACCCAGACTTTTGAGGCTGGGGGCTGTCGTGCTGAGATGGCAGCAGCAGAACTGCGGGCGCAGGCTGTGGGTGACGGCCCCTCATTTCCTCAAGGTGTGTTCGGACAGCGTTCGGACACGGGTTTTATTCCTCCTGTGTGCAAATACTAATGGCTACATGTAAGTGGATTTAACACCTAGTTTATCTCCTGTTGTTTCCAGGAATAAATGTGCCAGTGGGGAACCCCGCGGCTGCGTGAGGGCCTCTGTTCCAGCAGGACAGCCGGCCTGCAGAGTAAGGAGCAGCCTTGCAAACCCTGAGGTGTTTTGCAAGGGGATTTACTCTTTAAACCTGCACGGTGTTTTGCCCTGTGGCCAAGCAGTCGCTGTTGGTGCCTGTGCTGGGCTGGCAGGGATAGAAACGAGGTGTGGGAAGCGGCAGAGCCCAGTGGTGGGTGCTGCTCCGTCCTGCCTGCCGGACACGGCCCTCCTGACCCGGGAATGTGCAGGTCACCAGGGAAGCAAGTAGAAAGGGACCGAGGAACCGTTCTGAGAATTCCTGTTGGTGCAGAGGCGAAGCAAATGCCCTCTAGTGGTCCCACTTAGTAAGGCTTGGATGAAAAAAAAAAATCCTGGGAGAAAGGCTAGATTTTTCCTGAAGAGGTGTAAGAACAAAGAGCAGAATAAGAGGTGTTGAAAAATACCTGGCAGCAGATGCACTTGCAAAAAAAAAAAACCTCCAGTCTGGAGAAGTCTGGGCTAATGAAGCACATTTTGAGCTCTAATTAGTGATTGTGGTTTGCACTGAAGCAGGTTTGGGTGAGAAATGGAGAGGAGGGAAGGGAGCAGGCCCAAGAACTGCCCTTGCTCGTGCCCTGTTTCGGTGCTCCTCAAAGGGGGCCAAAAGGAGTAAAAGTCATCGAGGTTTTGGGTGAGATTCCTGCCCAGAGCTCTGGCAAAGGGCGTGAGTTTCTGTTAGAGCTGAAAAACCACCAGGAAGCCGCATGGAAAAGATTGTGAGGCAGCAGAGACTGCTTTTATTGAGGTTCCTGCTTCTCTGGTGCAGAAATGGCAAAGATGAGGGGAGAAGAACTGCTTTTTCTTGACTTGGAATTTCAATTGTGTGAAGAATAAAGGCCACCTCTGTCACCAGATGAGCTCGTCTCTTTTGCCTTGTTGGAAATCACCTTCAGCGGTTACTTTTTTTCATAATTTTATGGAGCTTTTTGTTAACGCCATCTAATTCCTTTTCCAACTCAGCAGTGTACCTGAAAAGCCTAGGGCACAAAAATACAGCAACAAATCCTTGAGACGGGGCATTAAGAGGATGTAAATACCTATTTGTTGGCCTTGCTGTTTGCTCATGGGAACCGTGACGGCTCCCGAGGGTCTGCTCCTGCACTGCCCCTTCACAAGCAGGAAGGTTTTCCAGTCTCTGCCCCTGTGGGCAGGGACAAGGGTCCGTTCTGCAGGAGTGGGAATATTCTCCAGTTCCAGCCCCGCCTTCCTTTTTGACAATCTCCTTGCAAGCTGCTCTACTAAACATCTTTTCTGCTTCCACCTTCTCTCTCAGGGAAGTCACTGTCAGACAGTATAAAAGCACTTAAAATATCAAAATTACTGACTTTGCAATGTCTGCCTTTTCACCTCCTGCATCTCAGGCTGTCTCTGGGTAAGGCAGGGTCTGCAGCCCCCCCAGAGCTGGGGAGAGGGGCGCAAGAACAAGAACTTACTGCTGGAATTCCTCGGGGGAGACAGAGCCCTGAGAGGAGACAGAGCCGAGGTCCTCCCTCGACGGAGGCTTCTGACGGAAGTTCTCCTTCCATTTCTGTAGCTGTGCCAGCCTTGGGTAGCCCTGTACCACACCAGAGGGGTTAGAAAACAAACACACAGAAAAGGCCAGCGTGGCTTATTTGGGTACCTGCTACCCTTTCGTGGAGAAAGACATGGGGAAATGTCTTTTTATGCTTTTAAAAAGGCAGTTTTTCTCCTCGGTGCAAACATGTCACACGACCCAAACGGATGCTTTAAAGCACTTCTTATTTTGCATTTTAGTTTAGCATTTGGGCAAATATCTAACTCACAACTTTATATCACTGTTAAAACACCTTGACCTCAGGTGGCAGCAGAGCTGCTGCCAGCTCTGCTTTCATAGTGTATGACCTCATCTGAGCAGAGCCTGGGCACCCTTTCATTGGAACTTCGGGGTATCATTAGTGATTATTTTTAGGTCTACTTTGAGTGCTATTCCTGTGTTGTTAAAATAGTATCCCATGGAGAGAGAGCTTTTGTCAGTAATAGTAGGTCCAACTCGGTCTCCCTTTGCATTTCTCAACTTCAGAAATGCAGCTGGTAGTTTCTAGGAAGAGGGAAGAATAAATCCCACCTTTGCATCCGCGGTGCTCTCCTTGGAAAGCCTGTGCATTTCTCTTCTCGCAGTGGTTGCGGATTCGGTGCTTGTCATGGACACAAACAGAAACCCCGTGAGAACTGGTTTCTGTTCTCACTGGTGTGTGCCCCGTGCGCGGAGCCGCCTGGACAGGGACCCTACCTCCTCGCGCTCCCCAGGCTCTCTTCTTCTACCTTCATGTCCGTCTCCATTTGCTTCAGCTTGAGCTTGACCAGGGCCTGGCACAAGGAAAGCAGAGTGTGTTAAAGGAGCTGTGTGTTTAACCACAGAGATTTCCACACTTGGAGGTCAGGAGCTGACTGTCAGCGTGATGTTTTGGCAATCCAGCACAATTCCCACGAGTGTCACAAAATCCTTGAAAGCAATATCCAAGCAAACCCAGTAAGGATTGGGTTTTTTTCTTTCTCTGGTGTCTAGTCTTGCAGAAGTTCAGTAAGGGGTTGAACTCAGGTAGAGAAACCTAAGCTGTTCTTCAACCTAAACTGCTGCTTCTGCTGTTGAACCAAGTGCTTAACTGTTGCTGGCCAGGGACTCCCAGGCCCTTCCCTCGTGAAAGCTGTTGGTTTAACTAGTCTGTGCGATGCACGTAAACCTAGAGGAACTGGAAGCAGGTAGTCAGGGAAAGCTTTATGCCCACGTTGTGTTGCTTTCTGCCACATAAAAATGGCCTTAACTCATTGGGATGTTAAGGACAGACAGTTCTACTGTTTGGTCATCCCAGGTTTTCTAAGATACTTATTTTCTGATTTTTCTAAGCCTTTACCTAAAGAGACAAGGCTGAAAAATCTGTACTAAAGACAATGGAAATTAAGCTATGCTGGTAATCAAGCTGTATAACTCCCACTGTCTCTGTCCTCCTCTTACTACCTCTCCAACTGTGCTTTGCCCTTGGTCTACGTGTAAAAACCTACATCAGCTCAAGCAGGGAGTGATCCCCATTCCCTGCCCCTCTCTTCCCCTAGCTACACCAGGGCAAGCAGCTTCTTTCCCTTTCCTTAGGACTACATGTAACACTGGATCCAAAAAATTGAACTCTAGGTGTTCTTAACTGCTTATGGTCCTAGTTAATTTAGGGCCCTTCACTAGGGCTATAGCAATAGACTTTGTGCTAGGTTGGATGAAAGGAGGTGGTTATGGAAGTGTGTGCTTACCTGCCTCAGGAAGTCACTGATGGCAAATTCTTGACTTGGTATCACTGCAAAATCTGCCTTGACTTCTGAGTAGGTGTCATTTATAATAGCCAGAAACATGTTCTGCACAGGAAGGATGCAGTTACATGAATGCAGTTTGCAGAGAAAACGCTTCCTTGGGGCACAACAGGCGGCCCCAGGCACCGCTGCTGCTCGTGCAGAAGCACAAGTGCTGGCTGAGATGCCACCTACCAGCAACACGAAGAACACGGAGAACACGAACGTGATGAAGTAAATAGGCCCGAGGATGCTGTTTGCTTCTTCTATAGTTGCAAAGTTGAAATCTCCCAGCACAATGCGAAACTGTGTAAAGCTGGGAGTAAAAAGACAACAATGATGTAACCTCTCCTACAGAGCAGACTTTTGAGCATTACAAAACAAGGAAACTGAAGGCAACTGGAAGAGGCTGATGTGCTGTTACCTGAGTCACTGAGATGAGCAGGTAAGCCAGCAAAATGTGGTCAGTGGGGCATTCAGGATAAATATGAGAATGTGAAAGTGCAGAAAACTTAATGTCTTACAGAACAGCAGATATTTTCATTGTGGATAAACCACTTGGTTTCTAATTTTTAAGAATTATTTCCCTTTTGTTTGAGCTCCAGGATCCCGCATTATCTGTCATTACAGAAAGGTAATGGTGTAGATGGGGTTTTTAAACCCAGGTAAAACAAATGCACATTTCTTTATTTTTGTGCTGCAGCCATTCAGATCTATGCCACATCCAAATGGATCCAAACTGAAAGATAATTCTATGCTTTAAGAGTGCATTAATTTTACATTGAAAAGCTGCTGTCTGGTAAATTAATTATCTCTACATTTTTGATGCACTGTATTAAGCTGTTGCAGCAGGCAGAATGGGCAGACCTCAGGCAAATGCTGCCTAACTCCATCCATAGGTTTGCTCTTGCTATAGGGAGCATGACCAGAGAGAAGGTGTGGGGAGAAAAGCAGTGCCAAGATGATGCTAAATGCAGAGTCAGGTCCATTTTTCTCAGTGACTCCTTAGCAGCTTTTCTGTGAAAGAGCCACAGACCAGACCTGTAGGGAGGGGGTCTTTGTAGCAAAAGCTTTACAAAGGTGCATACATGCAGTTTTGAAACGTGGAAAACTCATCAACTTGCGAGCCGAAGACCAGGTAGCCTAACTGTGCGTATGCAAAAAAAATGATAAAGAACATGATGGCAAATCCAATGATGTCCTTGGCACAGCGGGATAAAGTGGAGGACAGCTGAGTCATCGTCTTGTTAAAGCTTACATATTTAAATATCTGGGTAAAAAAAAAAAAAAAAAAAAGAAATGTTACTAAAAGATAAAAAATACATAGTATTTTATCAGAATTTCTGGAATGTCATCCATAACCATAATTTACAAGTTAAATCTTATCTGGAAATAAGTTGTGTGTCAGATGTGTTAGTGGCAGGAATCTGCAAGGACCCCTGAGCTTGGGTGTGTTTCTGGAGAAGAGGAATATTCTGTAGGGCAAATAACTTAATTGCTGAAGCTAATTGTGTGTGATCAGGTCCTTCCTGGTGCTGGATGTGTAATCTGCTCTGGCAGATGTGGCCCTCTGGTCAAGGAGATGTACGTGACACACCAGCCCCTGCATCTGAGGCTTCCCTGTGGGGCTGAGCTGGTAAAAAGCTGTCTCTCTTAATTTGAATCTCTCTTAATTTGAATTCTAATTTGAAGGCCTGGACAAAATTACGCTGTCCTTGTTCCATGGCAGATGTTAATTAGCAACATGGTTGTGCTACTACATTAATGGTAACTAGAGTGCAGGGGGACAATGTGGGGGAATGTGCAGCTCAGGTGAAGAAGCAGCCTAACAAGGCAGACTGTGGCAGACCTCCTGAACAGCCAGTGCTCCCAAACTGCTGCTTCCTGCAGCCTTGGTCTGGGAGCTGGAGAACAGGCAGGAGCCTCTTTGTTTTAAAAGAACATGGCCTGGAGAGCAGATATATGAATTGTGTTTAAGTATTCAGGGTTTGATGAAAAGCCTATCTTTTCTGGTGACACAAGCATCTCCCCTTCTGTTTTTCAACTGCTTCATGCTCAGTGCTTTACAAACACCTGAGGAGAGGAATAAAGGCAAGGAATAAGGGATAAGAGAGGGATAAGGTAAGGGCAAGTTTACCCATGTGGTAAGGGCAAATATTTATAATGTACTTTAAAACACTATTATTTTCAAGTACAGTAAAAGGGAGCAAGAATCTATACCTTTATCCAGGCAAAGAAGACATTGACAGCAATCATATTGTTGTAATGGACTTGCCAGGATGCAAGGAAGTAAAAGTCTGGGTACACAGACGAGTTGGAGAGCAGCTCTTCCATTAACAGGGACACTTCTACAGTGCGGTAGATGTTGAAAGCAATGGCAATGATAGATATCTGAAGAAAAGCAAAAGCCGGTGAAACTGAAGTTCAGTTACCTCCCTCTCTGCAGATTTGTCTTAAAGGAAACACTTTATTGATTTCAAGAAGCCCTTGATCAGGTTTCAAGAACTAGATCTTGTTACATGTTTGGTCATAAACTTTAAATAGGTTACTTTATTGGCCAAATTATTTGTAACTGTACTATGCTAATGCTGGATAATAGCACAAATACAACATAGATTCTAATTTTACCAAGGTAACTGTTTGTGATTGTGCTCTGCAAAGATTACAGCTTAAACACAAAGGGATGGGAAGGACATGGAGCCCCATGGCAAGTGGACAGCAAGGCAGGAAAAGTGTTCAGGTGCAGTGCAGCCCAGTGGGCCATATGCACTATGTACACAGTGTACTTAGTGCACTATGGTACAAGGAAAAGTACTGTTGTACACTGAACTCTAACCAGGGGAATATTTGGGCTGTTCTGGGTCTTTGGCTAGCCATCTGGTACTACCCTAAGTTGGCAAGCATAGGAGTAAGAGTTGATGGGCAGCTCACCACCACCAATAGTATATTCAGCCAGTTCCAGGCACTTCTGAAATAGACTGTTTTCAGTTTTGCTATTTTTATGACTTCATGGATTATGAATGCAATGACAAACAAGCAAAAGGTGACTTCGCAAGAGGCCAGAAAGTAATCGTAATACGTGACGTATCTGAGGAGCTTCACGGAGTAGATCTGTGAGGAGGTGAGAGCACCCCCCGTTGCAGGGAACTCTACCACCAACCTGGAAAAAAAGTTGGGGACAAGGTGTTATTGTTGCTCTAAATCATCTCAGATCTTAATATTCTAATATGAATTATTGCTATGTTAATAAGACCTAATTGGAACTCCAGCTAGACCCCATACTTTTGTAGAATGGACAACTTGGTAACTCCAGCACCTCTAAGATCTTAGAAGATCTTAGTACTGAAGAGAGTACAACACAGTACAGAAAGCTGAGACAAAACCAAGAAGCTCTTCAGATACCCTAGTGATCGTGTTTCATTGAAAGGCTTTAAAGAAACAGTGTTTCAGAAAGAAGCAGATATTCTCTGCCATACTCTGAATTTGAGATTCTTCTATTTTCTCTCCACTAGCTCACAACAGGACCAATAACCCTATTTTTGACTTGGCAAAAGGGTGTGCGGTCGATTCCCACTGACAGCAGCAACCAGCTGCACAGACCAGACACCACCTCTTGAGACTGGACGTGAAGAAGCTCTGTCCATTCCCTGCTCTTGCTGCATTTCTGTATTTTTTAAAGTCTTGCCATGGCAGCTGCTGCCTAACTCGTATGCCAAAGGTGAACAACCTTTCCTTGTGTCCTTAAGGAAGCACCACGTCTCAGTTAATTGTATTTCACGTGTAATAAGGTAAAAACTCACCTGATTATACAGAAAAGGTTTATGTTGGCGTTATACATAGAGAAGTCAATAAACACAACCCTGGTTCCTCTGGTGAGCCAGCTGTTCTGCCTGAGAAACACCAGCTTCTCCATGCTGTCCCGCTTGGACTTGGGCAGAGTGAATATGAATCCTCCATTGCTATACAAGCCCACATAGCCCCAGTACCATGGGGATAAAGAGGAGACAGAGAGGTATTTCCACCTATCAGAAATGGGAAATAAAGCCACTCATCTTAAGGAAACTGAACTAAAGTAGGATTTAATTTCCATTATATATTTTTTCTTCTTAGTTCTGTGTTCTACTGCATTTACAACCAACTTTTTAAGACAGACCTTTAAATAATCTTCCCTCTACATCAAGTGTGCATGAGACATATGGCCTTAAAATATTCCTGTTTATTTTACTTGGGTATTGACTACAATATCACAAAACAGCCATTGCTTATGAATTTTGACTTTGCCCAAATTGAACTAGATGGTTTATTACCTTAAAACCTTTTTAGGTTAAATGAAACATCTCTGGTTTGCACACTTCTCATTAATGTGGAATGTTCGCATGCTCTTTCTAGCTACATCACTGCTAAATGAAATGCGTGAAGCAGCACATTTGGATCTGTTTCCAGGGCATTTTAGCATGATATCAATTTATAAACATGCAATTTAAATTCAGGCCTCATATAATTGAACATCTCTCCAGAGATGTTAGTGGAGAGAGAACCATCAACATGTGCTTTCATTGAACTGGCCTTGTTGTTTCCAGTTCTTCCTGTTCCTCCTGTACAAATTTTCCATGCTAAATTCCTATCAATAATGTTGGCACAAAGCCATGGTTTGTCTCAACACAAACAAGTAAACTCTTGTTTGCTCACTGCATACACAGTTCTTAACTCACTCAAGAGTAGGGGCATTAAGGATTGATTTGGGTTGCATCAGTGGAGATCTCAAAACCATTTCTGCATTTGATGTCTGGTTCCAATTGAAAATGTTTTGATTTTCAGAATCTCTTATGCATATCCAAAAGAAACAACAAGAAGATCTGAAGCAGGATACTTACTCAGACCCGTTCTTTAGACCAAAAGCTGACCTGTCTTCAGCTCGATAGCGATACTCACGGTAACAGTCTTTTAGAAGAGTCCGGAAATACGGGTAGATGGAGCAGGTACCGTTACGCACTTTTAGCTGTCGAACCTGGGCTACTCCCAACAGTAAATTCTCATAGTAGATATGGCTGCTGTTTTTCTGCATGGTTAATGTCACGTTGTTATACCATTTGTCCCAGTAGAGTCCATCCAAGAGGGGACCTTCGGCAAACTAGATAAGCCATGGAGGTTAAGGTTCAAATGAAGACTAAAATATTGCTGTTACCCAGCTCCTTCACATTCAAGCCTCTATAGCATTTTCAGGTCACCTATGGCTGGGGAGTCTTATGCTAGGACACAAGGACTGACCCTCTGATACCCTGTCTTATTTAAAAGCTGTCTTTGCATCTTTTTTTTTCCCAGTCAATTCTGCTCCCTATGCAATTCTATCGGAGACTTGCAATGGGACTGTTCAGCAGATATCCGGTATTTCTTTAAAAATATGTCTCTTTCTTTGCATTTAAACATATTTGTTTAAAATTCTAAGCATTTGATATTGTTCTGACACAATTTGTTGTTTATCATACTCTCTGAAGACCTGTTTTGAGATATAGATTTATGGATGCATTTTGGTCATCTGAATCTAAAGTAAGATATAGTTGTCTCTGAAGGAAGGGGAAATTTTCTTCATTACACAGGTGTTCCTTAGATGCAGATATAGATCTAGCAGTTTCTTAGAGCATTACACTTGGGGATAATAGTACATGAAACAACATTCCCCTGTGGTTTGGCACCACTTGATCAAGTATTACAACTGCTTCTAGTACATGACCATGTACATCATATACCAAAGACTTGCTATTTTATAGATTAGCAATAGTCCACAGAGCAGACATCATAATAAGATGAAATACGGATCCTCCAAATGAGTTGTTAGAACCAGGCATTTCCTGTCTTAAGAAAAACTGAGAGGAAAAACAATTATTTTCCTATGTCAGGTGGGCAATGCCAGTAATTCTGAGGAGTCCTTCACCTACTATTAAAAGTAAAGATACCTATTTTGCAACCATTGCTGAAGCGTGATTGTGAAGCTAATAGCATACCAGATAAACCAAGACAGTAGGTTCTCCTAGCGCCAAACACAGCTAATAAAGACTGGCCTTTTTTTACCAAACAAAAAGGAAAAGAACTGAATGAAATGAAAGCGCCCAGTTTTTCTGCTTTGTTAAAGCCTAATAGAGAGAATATCATGCAGCAGTTCATTAGCACAAAATTTTCCTTGGTTTATTCAGCTGCTCCATTAAAAGTGCTAATATTACTATTTGTCCTCAATTTTTTTTTTTGACGTTTTTTCAAAGCCTCACCTTCCAGAAATCGGCTATGCTGCTGATGCTCCTGAAGGTAACCCCATGTGCCTCGGAGGAAGAGGTTTCCAGGAAGAGATGCGACATCACCCTGTTCAGGTAGTACATGTCCGTGCTGACCATCCCGAAGCTCACTGGAGGAAAGAGCAGGGGAGGCTCGTAAGTCAAAACAAGGGGATGGCAGCAGCTTCCGAGCGCCTCGTCCCTGCTTCGAGCATCATTAATGGTCAAGCTGCTAGGAAAAAAAAATGCAGGCAGAGAAATTTGCACTTATAAATGACACTTTTGGCTGGTGGGATAGCTGGAGTTAAGGGTTAAATAACTCTACCCTTGTCCTGACCACTGTTGTGCACTGGGGGACGTAGAGGCTGTTAATGAGGCTGTGGGTTAATGACTTGTAGCTTGAGGCCATGCAACTGGGTGGCCAACTCACAGATGCAGAGGTCGGTGAGGAAGACGATGTAGATGAGCAGCTCCCGCAGGGTCGATTTCATCTCCAGCTCTTTGCTGTAGCTGGGCCGCCGCTTCACCAGGGCCTCACCTGAGGAGGGAGGGGGAGAGGCGGCCATGGTGGCGCTTGGAAGCGAGCAAGGGCCAAGGGGGCTGCGTGCTGCTCGCCGGAGCCGTTAGAACCAGAACGGGGGTTAAGTAACTCCCTCAGGTTGTTTCTGCGGGGGGTTAGGGGCCCTGGCGCCCGTGCACCGGTGCGGCTGAGGCGCCGCTGCGGCGCGAGCAGCTGCCGCTCCATGGCGGCGCCTCCCGCTGCAGCCTGCGTTCGAATCGCAACGGGCGCCGCCGCCGCCCTGCCGTGGGCTCTGACGTGCCCTGGCTCGGCGGCTGCCCTCGGGTTGTGTTCTTAGTTACTGTCGCTCCTCAGGGTGTCGGGGCTTGGCTGCCAGCGAGGCCGTTCAGCGCCTCGGCACGGCTGTGTAACGCCAGCACAGGGCGGGATGGCGCTTCCCGCCCGCCCGCCTCTCTCCGCAGGGATGAAATGATAAAGTACAGCCTCAGGTTGTGCCGTGGGCCGGCTCCCTGCTCTAGGAAGTTCCCTTTCCCTGTAAGAAGACAGAATGCATTCATTTAAGTAAGTATTTATATGGGCACCGTGTGACGTTACCCAGCTCAGGCCGGGCCTGTGTGTCGGGAACGCTGTGCCCTTCCTGAGTGCGGCTGTGGATGCCGCTCAAAAAGCAGTTCAGGAGCCTCACTCTGTGCTAGGTCACTTCAGAGCAGCCAGAAGCATTAATTGGGCGTGTTAATTACCAGGGCAGTCCTGGGGACTGGCATGATGGTGGACACCTGGAGCAGCGTGTGGTGGTGCAGCTGCTTGGGGTTTTGGTTGCGTGATACAGCAGCGTGGTATGAAGTTCAGATTTCCTACAGCAAAACACCCAATTACCCTCTAAGCTGTTTCTGAGGTCTGGGGCCCACAGCTGGGTTACTGTGTGTGGTCACGGGAGTGTTCAGGCTAGTGTCAGCTTTACAGGTTTCCTTTAGCAGCTGCAGTTTGAGAACAAGGAAGCTGCAAAGAGCAGAGTTTAGGTAGTTGGAGGTTGGCAAAGCCACGTTTTGGGTGTCTTGAGCATCATGCTTGCAAACTCCTTGAGTGCATCAGCTCAAGACCTTGCTGAGAGCCAACAGCCAGGTCCAACTCCCAGCCCCTCCTTGATGGAAGCAGCCAAGAGGGAGCAGCCTCCACATTCCCCATCTCAGCCCTAAGGGAAAAATACCCCCTGACATGGCCTCCTTGGAGCCCTTTAAGGGCACGTCAGCATCCTGTTTATGCTGCTTTAGCTTTTGGTGCTTGAAGGACAAGGAATAAGGAGAGCAGAAAAGGGGAGAGTAGATGGGGCAGGCTTAGCAGGGGAGATCCCAGCTTTGCTAGCTGTCAGAATAAGGAGTCACCACAGCCTGGAGTGGGTATTTAAAGTTTTATTTGTCTTTGACAAAAATCTCATAAAAACACTCTAATCTATTGGATTTTAGTATTCAGGCAGCACAGAGTTCTGATATTATCAAGAGAGATATTAGAGAAGCAGTACAAACCAATCTACTTTAGCACAGGTGTAATTAGAACCACCCACACTTGTAAAAACTAATGGCCCTGCTTTCCTGGGCTGTACGGTTAAAATACAATACTCAGTAAAGGGTTACATTCACCACCCCATATAAATAAAATCTAACATGGTAAAATTGGAACAGCAGAATGTGCAAGAGTCAAAGTAAAAATATATAGCTAGGTATTTTGCTAGTTAGAGCAACCACCATTTAACTGCATCTATATTGTAAGTGTCTCTTGTAGGTGCAAATGGATTTTCAGTCTTCCTTTCCAGTTAAAGTTCATCACTTTCGTATAGTCCAGACTGCTCAGCCAAACGCTGAAACTCTCCTTCTGGTGAGAAAGCTTGTTTCACATCCAGTCCTCTACCATTGAGCGCCAAATACTTGCTGAAAGTTGGTCGAACCCGTAATTGCTTTGGGGCTGGAAGCGGCTTGTTTGCATGTGCTGGAGGAGAGAGAAAAGTCTCTTACAGTGTTTTCCCAGGCACCTATGATATAGCAACCCAAATGTTTTTAAATGCAATGTAAACCAGCAAACCCTGGGGACAAATTTAACAGACAAACCCCTGTCCAAGACACTGGAGACTGATGGGAAGGCCCACAGCCATTCTGCTTCTTGGTATCAAGCAAACCATAGTCTTTAAAATAGTGGAGGCAGCAGATGCAGACAGACCATGTACAAAGAACACATTACACAGGATTTTGACAGAACAAATGCAGCATCTTCCTGCACTAGTCACTTTTTGCCTATGTCAGTATCTTGGGAAAGAAATCCCCCCAGGAATTAGCTTTACAAGGTTAATATTCAGGGCCTGCTCTGAATACATAGGCAAGTGTCTGCTTAAGTCGTAGGCTGGCAGTGCTGTGATGTGGTACTTACTTGCAACCTCCAGTCTGGCATGGCATGTGGCCACACCTGCTCCATTAACAGCAGATACCGTGTACCAACCAGCATCTTTCTTGTTGGCATTATGAATCAGGAGGCAAATCCTTCCCGTATTGTCATGCAACAAGCTGCAAAATTAAAGGGTTGATGTGTAAATGCTTAGAGGGCGAAGGAGATAAGACAAAGACACTGAAGTTAGAGAGGCAACATGCACGCTGAGGAGATGAGAACGCCCTAGAACAATTTTTGCAGAGCCCTGCAAATTGTTTAGGCACCAACACTGCACTGTTGTGTTGTGAGGATACCACTCGTTCACAGTGTGGTCCTGTGCAGGTGGCGTCAAGGCCCCCTTGTAGCCCATGCCACCTCACAGCCTGATGAGCACGTTGCACATTTCCTCTAGCCTTGCTTCCCCACTCACACTGTGACTGCTACCAGTCTTCAAAGTGGCATCTGGTCACAGAGTTTTCTTTCTGTGCCCTCAAGCGAGATTAAGTGAAAGGCAAAGCTAGGCAAGACTGCTGCTTTTAGAAACCAGCTCACTCAATTTTGACTTAAACACTGGTTATCATTTTCTAACACACCAATGGCCAACTCATTAGTAGGATACCTTATGCGGTCTGTATTATATTGTACCATTTCATTGTTTCTTTTCCAGTAAATCCGGGGTGTTGGGATAGCAGAGATCTGGCATTCGAGTCTGGCTGTATCTCCTTCAAAAACTTTTTTGCTTTGTGGTTTGAAGATGAAAGTTGGAGGAGTATGATGCTCTTTTGCTAAATTAAAGAGGAAAGAGGAGGAGGAATTATACGTAAGTACTGAATGTCAATAGCAGGCTTTGTTTATAAGCTTTTAGAAGGTTACATGTAGAAGGATTAATGTCTCTTAGAGAAGCTGCATAGCCTAGGGGCAATTGCCAGGAGCACCAGGATACAGTAGGCACAAGTTCTGCTTTAGGAAGGCAGTGGAGTAACATATTTTATCAATATTGTTATATCTGAGTGACTCGCTAATTCTGGGCAGGATGCCTAGATACCCCAATACAAGTTCTTTGAAGAAATATTGTGTCCCAGAAGTCTGCATTAGAATAATCTTGGAAAAGGTAAAGCAATTGTTATAAATTGAGCCTGGGTACCTGGAGATCCACCTCTGCTTCCCAGTTGTTTAGTGTCCCAAACACAGAGGCAGATGTTAGACTAAAG
>JAVCKT010017907.1:5313-16640 GCA_032273925.1 Rhynchotus rufescens
AGAAGCAGTAAAGCATCTTTCCCTCAGTGCTTTTCTCTCCTTGTTTAAAAGGAAAAGAAATCTCCCCTGCTAGAAGCAGGGGGATAGAGGCTTGTTGCAAAGCAGGCTGGTTGTACCCACTTACATAGGACTAAGTTTAATGCATTTCCATGGAGAAGGATTTTTGGCCTTTCCTTAGGAGTGGACCCCAGTAGAACTTCTGTTGATGGGTTGTTTTGCTGTGGTGATATCTTTGCTATGTTCCCTTCTAAACTTCTGACTTCAGGGGACAGGGGATGGCTGCATGGATGCAGCGTGTTTTATGCTTTATGAAGACTTGAAGTTGAAGTCATGTCATCAGTGTTTGCAGGAAACAACATCACACGTTGTCTCTCCAAGATGAGGATTTTGAGGTTACGGCAGGAACCTAAGAGCTCCACTCCTTCCATGTTTATTAAGGACACCTGAGCATACATCACGAAGAGGCTGTTCTAAAGATAACTTATCAGAACAGGGATTTTTCCACCTTGGATTGCTTGGATTCTACAATTGTAACGAACTATTTTGTGCAGTGACTGATGCAGCTGCTAAGCTGATGTATGCACATGTGTACAAGAAGGTCTCACTTTTTTCCTATTTTCTATGTAAAAGTGACAGCCTCTGGCCCTTTGCAGGGATATGTACTAGAAGAAAATATTTTACTGCATGGTACTTTGTCTTCCTTCTGGGTAAACTGCAGATAGATTTTTTTTTTTCTTTTTTTTTGTGCTTAATTCTATTGAGGCCACTTACTGACTTGTGATGGTCAGAACTCCTGCTCTAAACCACTGCCCTAAACTAAACTCTGATCTTCTGTGCTCACAGAAGAGGACAACTTCAGAAATGTCAATGGCTGTGCCCTAAGTTTGGATGTTACTAATGGAACTAACAGAACAGTGACATACTGGCAAAAAAGGAACGACATTTCTAAGCTTTTCAGAACTACATTTAAGTAGAATTTACCTCTCCCTCAGACCCCAGGTGCATGACTTCTTGTAGAATATCAGTAAGGAAGCCTAGCCTAGCTATCTGCACTCCTGTTATGGAAGCAGTGTCTTATGTAACGTAGATCTTTTCAAAGACAGTGTGATTTGTTTAGTGGAGGGATTATGGAATCACAGAATTGTTGAAGTTGGAAGGGACCTCTAGAGATCACAGAATGGCTACAATTGAAAGGGACCTCTAGAAATCATCTAGTCCAACCCACCTGCTCCAACAGGGACACAGGGCGGCATCCAGGTGGATTTGGAAGAGAGAAGGAGACTCCACAACCTCCCTGGGCAGCCTGTTCCAGGGCTTTGTCCCCGCACAGTGAAGAAGTTTCTCCTCACCTGGAGATGGAACTTCCTGTGTTTCCACTTGCACCCATTACCCCTTGTCCTGTGGGTGGGCCCATAGGCCACCACTGCAGGCCACCACTGAGAAGAGTTTGGCCCCCTTCTCCCTATGTTCTCCCCTCAAGTACTTACAGTACTTACAGATCTGATCAGATCTTGGTCTTCTCTAAACTAAACAGACCCAGCTCGCTTAGTCTTTCCTCATACAAGAGATGCTCTAATCCCTTCATAATCTTAGTTGTCCTCCACTGGACGCTCTCTAGAAGCTCTATGTCCCTCTTGTACTGAGGAGCCCAGAACTGCCCCCAGTGTTCCAGGTGTGGCCTCATCAGAGCTGAGTAGAGGGGCAGGATCCCCTCCCTCAACCTGCTGGCAACACAATATATAGATACATAGGCTACAGTCCACCAGATGCCCAAGTTTCATAAGAGTACTGCAAAAGCAGTCTGTGAAAAGTTGGTTTTAGTTTGAGTTAATCGCAGGGTTGTTGACCTTGGTCTCGTGCAACTTTTCTGCTCGCAGGATGGCAATGGCTATATCAGTGCGGCAGAGCTACGTCACGTTATGACAAACTTAGGAGAAAAGCTAACAGATGAAGAAGTAGATGAAATGATCAGAGAAGCAGACATTGATGGTGATGGGCAAGTCAACTATGAAGGTAAGCTGTTCACCTTGACTTGAAACAGTCACAAAGACTTTGAGTGAAGGTCTGTTGGCTTTAAATTATCCCAGAGATACTCTCTAAGCTTATTCAGTTCCCTGTTTCTGTGGGCAGAAGCAAACTCCTTGATTCAGTGAAAGCTTTTGCACCACTTGTGGTTGAGATGTAACTAACAGCTCATAGTGACTTTTTATCTTTTCAGAATTCGTACAGATGATGACTGCAAAGTGAAGAGACCTCCTTTACACCTTTTTTCCTCTAGAAGAATCAAATTGAATCTTTTACTTACCTCTTGCAAAAAAAAAAATGTTCATTTATTCATTCTGTTTCTGTATAGCAAAACTGAATGTCAAAATACCTTCTGTCCACAAACTGCATGTAATGGTTGGTGGTCCTGTCCCCAAAAGATCAAGTTAAACATCAGTTTTACAATATAAATAATTGTACTACCTTGAAAATAAAAAAAAAAATTAAAAAAAAAAGGAAGCACTTAGTGAACTCAAAAGTTCCATTTGCTAATGACTATTACACTGTTTGGGCTGGCCAGTTTTTCATGCATGCAGCTTGACAATTGAGCACAGTCAGACATTTGTATTAAAAGGAAAAAAAAACCAACCTAAAATCCGCTCTTTTCTTCAACAGTGGATTCTAGTTCAATTTGTAGTATAAATTGTCATAGCTGGTTTACTCTAAAATTGGTTTATACCTCAGGATGGTATGCAGCAAAAGTGGTTGAAGGATTCAAAACTTAGAGAAAATGCCCTAAAGGTCGAATGGTTCTCCTGTACGTAGCAGTGTGCTCCAAAAATATGATGATCTTAACTATGGATGGCATGTCTGTGTTATAATATTGGTTTAACATTGTCTGCATTGCACTATAGTGAAACGGGTGTCGGGCTGTTACCGTTCACAAAATTTTTAAAAGAAACGTTCACCAAGGGAGCATCTTTGGACTCTCATATTTTTAAAACCTTCTGTACCATGACTTGGAGCTGGCGGAGTAGCCTGTGGACTTCAGCACAACTATCAACATCGCTGTTCAAGATATTACAATTTATGTCCATTCCAAGTTGTAAATGCTAGTCTTTTTTTCCAATAAAAGACCATTAACTTAAAGGTGGTGTTAAATGCTTTGTAAAGCTAAAATTATATATAGAATTGAGATAATAAACCAAAAAAGCAGTAGGAGGGAAGTGTTCCTATGAATGACTTGCTGCTAAATTATAATGCACATGTATGCAATAAGTTATCCCCTATCTTTTCAAGATGGCAAGAACTGACCTCCTGTAACCCAAGACCTTTGCTATAAATAAATGAACTTGTGCTTGCCTTTCATATTACGACAATGTTAATTTAGTTGGTCTCAAAGTCGTGTAATGCTGACTCGTCAACTATCAGCATAGAAGTAACACCTCATTTCACTAAAGTGGAGAGCTCTCAGCATGCATGTTAATACTGGGGAAACATGTATAGTTGTTCCTGGAATTTTTTTTATGGACAGATTCTAGAAACCAGTTGGAGAATTTAAACAGCATGGACTTTATAGATCTGTATGATTCTCAAACATGCCAAAAATGCATTTCTCTACCCACAGAAAGAAAACAACAGGACATTTCTTTTACAATGTGTAAAATTAAGCCTTTTTGGAATCTTGGGCTATTGTTCTTGACTAACTTATCAAACACTTGCATGAATTTTGTGGGGTGGAGATGAGGACTAGGGTTAATTTAAGGAACATCTCGTTCCTCTGCTTTGCATGCACTAGCAGTGCTTAGTCATTCCAGGTCTCTGAGTAAAGTGTTCTCTGATCCGTCCTTCAGCTTCCCCGTGAATGAGTGGCAAAGCAGCCATGTTTGCCCTTGTTTGTTTGGAAGAAGAATGCTCTTTTCCTTTTCCCTCTTTTTTATTTTATTTTATTTTTTTTAATTACAGCACTTCCCTTTGGAAGGCTTTTATGCTTGGGAGGGAGGGACTATGGCTTAATTACTTGATTGTAAGTTTGTTTCCAAACGTAACTGGAGTTGCAAACCGTAATTGCTATGCCTTTGGAGTTGGAGAGTGTTGGAAGTAGCTCTTGGAAGAGATGCGAGTCTCCGTTCACCCTGTCTAACTGAGGTGCATGTGTAGAGAACCTCCTTGCTTGACGTGCAGCTGGTAGAAAAGACACCTCCAGGAGGCAATTCCGCCTGCCGGGAGTGACCGTGGAGCGTTCTGGGTGACTCTGTGCTCAGACACCTTAACCAAGTGCCTAAGAGTTAGATGAGTTGAATCTAGACGACTGTTTAGCTCTTGTACAGGCTTTTGCTATGGCTGCAGGTGCTGTCGTAACAAACTCGCTGCTGCGATGGGAAGGCCTGACTGCTTTTTGCAGGGAAGATCTTGTGTGGCAGCCACAAGTGGCTACTTGGGTAGCGTTGGAGAATTGCTGTATTAATTCTGTAGACCAGCTTTTAAAGCGAATGTACTCAAGAGACGGGCAAGGTAGGAGCAATGGTTGCTGCTCTGAACTAATTACTTCTTCTGCCTGAGTGTGCAGAGAGATCTTGTCTAGTAGGTAAATGCTTCTTACCATCTATCTGTCATTCACTCACGGTTGGTAGGGTAGTTCATTTAAGAACAGCTGCTTTTAGCTTATCCAGTGTGCTCTGTGCTTGCTAGCAAAGAGACCTCATTCCTGCAAGAGGTTCTTGGCTTGATTAGAAATTGTCTGGCAGTGTGCAGTGTTAGTATGCCCTGTAACTGAATCTGCCTGGAGGTATCTAATTATTAACTGACTTCAGTACCACATCAACCTTGAGTAAATGTATCCTCTGTACAGGATTTTAGCTCTGTTCCCTTCTGCATAGTGAATATCTAGAGAAATAAAATGTCACCCAAGATTTTTATTTTCTTTTCTTTCCGTGAGCGTGTGTGTGTGGCTTTGGCTTTTTCCAAATGTGAAAGTGTGGGCTGGGTACACTCGGTGCATGGCTTAGAAACATGGGACTGGAAAGAACTTCCTGGGTCACCAAATCCAGTCCCCTGCTATTGCAGGCAACCGTGTCATATAATCCTTCTAATAAACTGATCAAGCTTAACCACCTGCTTGTAAGTGGCTTGTTTTCATGGAAGTTCTGTAACTCATGTTGCTCTCAACTGATGCAAGTAGCATATGAAATATGAAGTTAATCAAAAGGTCCTCCAGCTTAGCTTTAGGTTTATCATTACACTGGCTTAACCTACTTTCTTAAACATTTTTCTTTGCACAACACTCAGGAAAGTGTTGAATCTTTACACCCCTTTGCTATGAAACAGAGTTGGTGTGCTTGCTTGTTTTTTTTTTTTATTTAAATGGAAAAGATGGATGTCTGGCTTGCTGAAACTTGTTAGATATGTTAACTGTCAAGGCAAGAAACAATTGAGTTACTTGTATTTGATACATAAACTTAAGGCTAGAATATACATAACCATTTTTAAAATACATCAACTTGCAGTGTAGTTTTATATTTAATACTGAAATTGTACTGCTAAAGTTCAAACTGCTGTTAATCATATTCCTCTTCTGATCATAATGAAAAAATAAAGGGTAAGAAAATGCTTAACATAGATTATTCATTAGCATGCTTATTTTATTAATTAATTCTGGAACACAAACCCTGGAAGGTTGCCCATAGGTATGAGGCGTTTGCGGAGGGAGGAGGTTGGTGGGGAGAGGAGGAAGGGGTTTGTTAACCAACGGATATAAGAGAAGGTTGTCATGCCCCCCCAGACCCTTGCCACTCGTGCAGCTTTGGGAACTTGGTGCTACCACAAATTGATCCGCCAAGTGGATCAGTCAGTCAATCATGGATCAGTCGCTGGCGGGAGGCCTGATGTGCCCATGGGGGAAGCGGGGCAGCGAGGCTGCATCGTGGCCACGGCACTATAGTAAGTGTGGAGACAGACCCTAGGTTCCAGGTCACACTTCTAAATTAAAAACGAATTGTTTCAGCTACATGTTGGGGCAGTTAACCAAGGAAATCACAGAATTACAGCTTCTCCCCCCCACTACTCCGGTTTGAAATTGCCTTATTACATCCCATTGGGTTCTTCCTTTCCAGGCGTGAGGACAAGCGGGCCGTGCGCGCCGTGGCGAGGCCATAGCCTGTCTTCTGGTGGTGGTCACATCGCAGCTGAGTGAAGATGGCAACGTGGGCAGATGGCATGTTTCTCCTTGGCATTTAGGAAAGCCAGTGGCATACTTGAATATGTAGAGCAGGCGAAATTTTAAAAGTCAGTTAAGAGAAGCCCATATAATATTTTTGGGAGGATTTTTACAGAACACTGTTACAATTCCAGAATATAAAAGATTTTTTTTTCTTTCTTATCAAATACAGGACTTTCTAGTAACAAGATAGATAATGAATTGTGTGAGGCTTTTGAGTTCCAAAGATTCCTGATGTCACTGCTTTAGAAAATCCATATGAAGGCCCAAGTATTTAAAAGATTGGAGTATTGTTTTCTAAGAAGCCTTGTAAGTATATACAAGGATATATAAGGACATAAGTAAGTATCATAGGGTTGCATGTAGAGTATATTGGCTATCATTGATAATTTAAGCATAATATTAATGAATAAATCCAGTTTTGATTTGAAGTGGTAAAATATCGTCATAAATGACAGAGCTGTTGATTAGATAGATGCTAAGAGAATGTTTTATAGCTCCAGGGATGATTAAGCCCAGCAGGTAGCTAGAAATAAATGAGTGCTCGTGTTGCACTTCTGTCTACGCAGAACAGCATCCAGGAACAGAGCAAACCACTCTCTCATAGTGCAGTGCTGAAGAGGACCCTGTCTTCATGCTTTCCCCTGTAGAGCTTTCCCCACTGCAAAAGCAAGAAACCAGCACCAAACTACTTAATTCCATGGGGAAAAGGAGAATGGTGGGAAAAGGAGAACAGTGTGACAGGGATTTCTCCCAGAACCCTGTGACACCAGAGATGCTGAGTGACACTAACACAGTGTGGCGATGTTACCAAAAAAAGTGTTGAGAAACAAGCACCCCATCATTGCCACCAAAGACTAGGATAGAGAGATTGAAGGTTACTCTTCCCAGCTCCCCTTTAGGTGTTGGGGAAGGTTGGCTGTAGATGGCAATGAGTCTGCTGCTGTATGCACGGGAACTTCTCATTCTGGTCTTTCATAGAAGCTTCCTTGGCACGTCTGAGAAATCCTGTATTGCTCTCCTTGAAAAAAAAAAACACTTTTATTTCAGTTGCCTCAGGAAGCAGCATTTGCAGAAATACAGAAAGAATTAATCATACTGCATACTTTTCTTGGTAATAGGATAGCTCTTAAAGTAATTACTGGTTCAAATACATCATGAAATCTGGGCTGGTCACCTAAAAATGAATCAAAATCTTTCCTGAATATACATATATATATTATTTCTAGATCTCCAGATTAAATAATGAAGTATGTGCAAAACAGAGGCTTGAGCCAAAGTCCTACTTGACCTAGCAGCAACATTTAAAACAAGTACTTAATCCGAACACATTATTTGAATAAGAACAAATTGATCCTGAATAAGAATAAATCTGAGCAAGCCATAAAAAGTCAAGCTCTTTAGTATTCCCCATTTTAGTGGTCTGCAGTAACAATCCTGACAGCACATCAAAATAGTAATTATACTGAAGATGAATATAAAGAGCAAGAAAGAGAATACATGAGCATGGGACTGGTTTGTAGCCTTGTCTCATGGAGCATTTTTTGTCCAAAAAGCCATAGGTATTTGACTGACAGCTCTCTAGGCAGTAAGTCTTTCTATCAACAGTGCTGTCACTGTGTCAACTCTTGATTAAAAAAAGCAAAACAAAACAAAATAATCTACACAATAGCTCTGTATATATGTAAATGTACACACTTTGTGTGGCTCTTTCTCAGCTTTAAGCCTGCTGCAGTCCTGAACTTGCCAAACACGCGCTGCCTCTGCTCACCCATCCTTACAGTACATTAAAAAGAAAGGTTTCCTCCAGACATTCTGGTAGGAGACAAAACATGAGCATTATTTCAGATTATTTTTTTTTTCCAAATCTCTTTTGTTCAGTAAATCTCTTTCTGTTCACAGAATACTAAACTCCCTAGGAATCTTTGTGAGTGACATTATCAAAATCTATTTTTGAGGGGTTTAACTGAAAATTGGATGGTTATCTTCTAAATAACTCTTTTCTTTAGATACTGATTGAATAAAAATTCCAATACACAAACACCAGATACCCTGACAATTGCTCATACTTAGAGCGCACATGATGCAGTCCACCTTATGTAGCTGAGTTAAAGTTAGTTTGATCAGTTAAACAAATCAACAGATAAAATCTCTTTGCATTACCAAAGAAGATACAATATTCTACAGCACAGTTAACATGAGCATAATTAACTTGTGAAAACTGCCTGATTTCCATCAAATTAATATAAAGAGGAAGGGAAGTCATTTCTTCACTACTCTGGGTTATTATTTCTTTCAATATTATGTTGCACACTTGTACACTCAGAAAATATTATAACAAAAGAATGGTCTTAATTTTGGAAAACTAAGTGCTCAGAATTTAGGAAATGCCCAGTTAAGGTAATCTGTGAAACACCAGTTTGACCTGTAGCAAATATGATTTCTAAATGTACTCTCTTGTCTTATAGAAAGGAGGGACCCAAAATAACTGAATTAATGTTAAGATTGCATCATGAAGTATATACAGAAGGCATGAAAAGGAGGAAGCAGGCGAATAGAAGTGGCGAAGAGAAACTCAATTCTGGCATTTTCTAACTTTGAAGCTTAACTTTGTATTTTCCCCACTGTTTCAATCCTGTAATATACTACTTTAAAAGCGAAAACAAAACTACATGGGAAATCCCATCATGTGGCATCATGGGGACATCCTCTTAAGTCATCATTTGAGCTGCTGCCTTTAGAGTGAGCACAGACCATAACTTCGGGAGGTCACAGGGTGATTCCCTCCCATTCCCTCAGATCCTCCCTCAGGATCTTTCCGCTGGGAGCCCTTGTGCACTGGCCCTTCATCAGAGCTGTTCTTAGATTTGATCTTTCCTCTCAGGCCCCACTTCAATCCTTGGCCTGAAAGAGCTGCCCATCTGCCCAGGCATCTACAACATCCACCCAGTTCAGGTCCCAGCCTCACTTTCCCGGTCACCTTCTCCATCGTTTTCCAGCCCCAGGTTTCAATATCAGTCACCAACATTTTTGTTCCGACCCTCTGAGTTCCCCGCACACGTATTCCTGCTCCACGGAGCCTGTGGAGCGTGGAGGAAAGTCCACGTGTGCCCTGCCCGGGCCCCACGGTGTGTACGGAGCCGTGGGCCCCACATGGTTGTCGTGGCAGGGAGCTGTGGTTGCGGAAAGGGAAACAGAGCAAGTCTGGCTGCTGCTGAGTCCCATCAGAGCGCGATGAAGCTGTTAAAAACCTGGTTTCCCCGTGAGCACCGTTATTAAGATGCACAGCATTGCCCCACCACCTTCCAGAAACACTGCTGTCATCTCAAAAGAGCTCTCACTTGTGAAAATGCAAAGAACTGCCTTTTTTTTTTTTTTTTAGGACATTTTCTCCATCCCTCTATTGCCCAGATGCAGAGTGCTCTCTCCCACATACGTATGTATGTATCTTATTATATGCAAGAAGAGATGCGCTCTGAATGTCTGCGCCGAGTCAGGCTGCATGTGCATTTAAACAGTCATTCTCCCCCAGCTCCGAGGACTGGGCAGCCATCTTGAATTTAATGTATGGCAGTTCTAAAGGGACTGTTCGCACCCGGGTTGCTCCCAGTGAACACCGATACCTCCCAGTTTGAAGTTGGGGTCGTGGTGTCGCACAGGGCATGTGTATGTCCAAGACAGCTGGGAAGCAGGGCCCTGGCTCTCCAGGGACACCAGCTCTCTCCTGTCCCTCTTCTCTTCCCGCTTCTCCCATCTTCCTCCATGTCATCCCTCTTAACCTGCCAACCCCGTGGCCCCCATCTCTGCTCTTCAGGCTTTAGGATCCACAATTTACCTGTTCTGTCAGGAGCACAAAACTGAGTTTAATTTTGTTAATAGGCAGTTTTAGGTCAGTTGCTATTTACTAAACGACTGAGGAGCATATGCATGCACAAAGTGCAAGTAGGAGGCTCCTGCTTGGAGAAAGTAGGCCTTCAGAAAAAGCCACATAAACCCTGATTGCACTGATATTAAGTTATTATGGCAGTTTGAAGTTTTGTGAAGCAATAGTTCTAATTATGCCATTTTAGTACTCTGTAGTTAGACGCATTAGACCTGCTTCCATATAGGAGGCAGTTGCTATCTGGGGGAAAATAACCTTGCTTTACTGATGTGGCAAAGTGCTTCTTCAAAGCCAAGCAATTGCCATTAGTGAATATGTATAAATGAGAAAGTGAAATCTCATAATACATATAGCTAGTTAGATTTTTTTTCCTGGATTTTTGCAGAACATTGCAGTACATCGTTTGCTGCACAATAATGGAGCCCAGTTTGATGCTTTTAGTTTTGGCAGAATATGGAAGAACTTTTCTTCTTGATTAATATCCACCACATGCAAGTGACTTCAAACTGCCAGTCAATCAGTCCTGTTACTTTAAGGATAAAGTACTGAATTAAGTACTTCACAATTTTTTAGTTGCAGCACTGCATCTCACTCTTTATTTCCTATTCTGTTCAGAGGTTATGAAGTCTCCTTGCATGGCAACATAGATGTTTTTAGAGATTTACAAATTTAGCAGACATTGTCTTGATCAAATTTTAAATTAAATTAATTTCAACAGTTAATGAACTAATAATGGGAGCAGGATTCAGGTCATGGGGCTGTATGGGTGAGAAAACTGAACCTTTTTTTGAGGGCTGTTGCTGACTTCATGCTGTTGAATGCTGGTTTTGAAGCATAATTAAATTCTGCAGTCTTTCTCTATTGTTTCTTTTCTTTTTATTTCACATACTGGTTTTCTGGTAAGTTGAATTCACTTTGTTTTAAGTGAATTGGTTGCTGTTAAATATTTCAGTCCAGGATTTGACCTGCTTTATGAATGTTATTATCTCACAACAAATTCTGTCCATTAGAGATCTGTATCTCTAAATATGAAAACACCATTGCCACTTCCAGTGAAAAACAAACCAGGCTTCACTACCACCACCTTGTTCTGTTCCTGTAAATAGGTGCTGCTAGCCCAATGCCCACGTTTAGCTCAACAAGGCAGATTCACCGTTAGCTCAGAATTTCCTTGATTCTGGAGATGTAGGTCAGACCAGGTTTTACAAAATGAGGTTTTGTGGTTGTATTTAATTTTTTATTATT
>JAVCKT010017908.1:0-12286 GCA_032273925.1 Rhynchotus rufescens
AAAGACGAAATTGGGTTCAAGTTCAGAATACTTCTAGTCCTGTAATGGTAGATTTGCTGCAGCGTTCTGTTCTCGAGCATACACAGCACTGGGTAAGTTGAGGGGAGGCTGAGGAGACCAACTACTTTTTATCATGGTGTGTGTGTTTTCTTTTTTTTTTTCTTTTTTTCTTTTTTTCTTTTTAAATGTAATACCTTGCTGATGGTAGAAACAGTATCTGCTGCCCTTCAGCTATGCCTGCAGAAGGGAGTGACAGTGTGAAATTTTTGAAATGTGTATTTATGTAGGTTCTAGACTTTGGTTCTGTGGCAGAAAACACTCAGTTTGGGCAACTGGAACCGGATCTGTCCGGGCAGAAGAATAAGAGCTCCTTTCAGATTAGATGTTGATAACCATATTTATTCAGTATTTTCCATGGGAATCAGAAGAGAATCCTAAGGTAAAATTTGGATAATAACCTGGTGTGTTTTTAGCCTACCCAGCTCATTTCTGAAACCAGGTTGTTTCCCTTCCCTTCTGGAAGCAGAATATATGAAGTGTTTGAAGCCCACAGAGGTTAGAGGTCTCTGCCTCTGGAAGCGTGAGGTTCACCATGCCCATGATCTGCATGGCAACTCTGCGCTTGTTTTTCTAGCTGGATGATTTTATCTTCACCTGTCTTGTACCTTCCCAGGCACTGTGACTTATCCGTGTCTTCACTGACAGCCAGGTGACAGGGGTAAAGTCCAAAATTCTCCAGTAAAATGATGGTCAGAGCTGAGAATCCCCCCAAAAACCCTCAGTATTATCTTTATTTTTAATGGAATCAGTCATTCTGTTTAAAAATAAATCAATGATTTGTTATGATAGCTCATGACAGTAGTGTGTTCTGCTTCGTATCTCCTTAATGATGCATTAGTATGCTCATTAAATACTCTTTCAAAAAGGACTGTGACATTTTCTGAAGTTTTTATGCGAATTGCAGTCTGAGTTGATGATAGCCTCAAGGGAAGGGAGAGTTTATGAAACTTGGCCAGAGGAACAGACTTGTGGAAACAATCAAAGAGAAATGGTGCCGTCCCAGGCAGTGCAAGACTGAAGCAGAGGCTTTGTCATTTCATCACAGAAATATGAGAAACTTTATATGTAAAGCCTAGGGAGTAGCAGAATCCTCCTAAACAGAATCACTATAAACATGGAAATCGAACTGAGCTGGACTCCAAAGGGCAGCGTTATCAAACTCTGGAACTTAAAAATCCTAAATAGAAAAATACATTAAAGTAGCAAGTAGTTTATTGAAATTAGAAACTACTCGTAAGAGAGATTGTTGTGGGCACTAATAACATTTTGAAGATTGCGGATAGTTTGCTTTCAGGAGAAATGAGACATTTTCTGAATTTGTAAAGTGAACTCTAACTTGTTTCCCACTTAAATTAGTGTTAATTGTTGTTAGAATATCAAAGGAATGTGAGATCAGAAGGGTTGTACCTGGAGTACCACTGGAATAAAATAAGAATTCCACCTTAGTGTTTATACTTGGAGTATTTCAGTGACTTCTTTCTTTTCCTGAGGATTTGGAAAGATTTTGCTATAAATCGAGTGGTAGAAATATGCAGTGAAGACTGCTGAAATTAGAAGGATGCCTGGTCCTCCAGCATAGTGTTCATCTAATATCAATGGTAGCCAAGTGTCATAATCATTTCCAGATGTAGTTCCAGCATTTTACAACATAAATCTCAACAGGCTATGCTCTTTTTCTGGTAGAAGCTGTGAGTCGGGTAGGAGATCCATAGTAGATATTGTTTATGCAATTTTAATGCAAGTCTGTAGAAACCCTAATATTGTCCATGTGCTGTATTCAGGGAAAGGAATGAGTCTGCAGGCTAAACTTGTACACACAAAATCATGTTTTTCCCCACTGCCCTATGTAGAGGGGTTCCTGGTTGAAGACATTGGAGCTGTCACCCTCAGGGAGGATGTCAGCTGGGGGGTCTATCTGCTTTTTGAGAATATAAAGTGCTGTGGATGTTTTTTGAGACAATTATGCCACTTTTATGAATTATGGCAAGGTTCTGGGTGTGTCAAGGAGTGCACAGGTAAGTGGATTGATGGGATGAGAGGCTCAGGGTGCTGTGGAGTAAACCTGATCATCAAGTCAGGTGCTTCCAACCTCTCCCTTGTCTTTAGCTAACAAGAGAAAGCTCTCATTTAATCAACTAACAAATCCTTCCTGTAAGGAATGTATTGGAGTTATTTTAATGACAAATTAGTCGAATAAATCATAATATAATTTATCTGTATCACTTAATGAAGTTTTAAACTTCCTTATGAATGGTTCCATTACCTGTACAACAGTCCTCGAAGGATGTGCTTAATTGAATTTATGTCAGCTGGGATTTAAAACTCTCATAATAATATATATAGAATAATACGCAGAATAAATGTAATAGATTTTGCTTCGGAAACTATAACCGAGGGACATTTTAATTCCTCAAGATAACCCAGAATATATAACATTTCTCTCTCAAATTGTTGGTGAATGTTCAGTTCCTTTCTTCCCCCAGTGAAAGATGAGAAATGCAGAAAACGAGCACTTGGAGTACATGTGTTTCCTGCACGTAGGGGCATAAAGCTGTGAAATGAATATGCAGGAAGATAGGTAACAGAAATAAATACTGTAAATGTTTTTTAACTTCTTTAACATAAATATAACATAGCTAGCTCTGTATCCTAGTGTCCAAATAGTGGTTGCATTATTGTGAAATTTGTGGCCCCTTTGGAGATGGGAGATGAATTTATTGATGTTCTTTAGGATCCAGAAGTAAGTTAATATTGGCAATCAATCACTACTGGGAAGATTTAATATATAGAGGTAATGAAAATAACTTTTTAAGCATTTCTAGCCTTGGAAGTTGGTCTTAAAATCAGAAAGCTATGCTTAAATCTAGACTTTTTTCTGGAATTTTTAGAAGTTCTTATAGAACTCTTTCAAGACAAAAGGAATTTATTAATAATGACATTTATATATTGATAAGGCAAATGGAAAGGAGGAATCTAATGCTGTTTATTCTCATCTTGACTGTTATATATCTTTTTTCTTTGTAGGTACCAACTACTCTTGCCTTTTAGTGTTATAAGATGATCTGGCTCATTTCCTAGGAAGCAGAATGTAAATACTGTAATTCCAGTCTACAGGGAGAGTGAGGGAAGCTGGCCCTAGATGTTCTGCACGCGTTAGGTGTTATTACTTTGATTGGCATTGACACAAAATTGCATGAAAGGCTTTTACTGCCAAAAGTTTTGCAGCAAGAAACTTACATTGTTATTTTCGTGAAAAACAAGTTGGCTTTAGGGCTTTTTAATTCTACTGTTGATCACTGCTTTATATTGCTTCCCTCTGTCAATAAGTAAATGTTTCCAGTTGAAGAGCTTCGTAGACCTTTGGGAAGCCTTTGACTCCAGACAAAGGAGCCTTGCTAAGTGCAAGGTATTTGAGGGGATAAATTGAGTGATTGATTTTGAGTCAGTCTCTCCCCTTCTTCACTTAATTGTGTGCAAACTGTGTGATAATTAAGATTATATTTTACAAAAATGATGATTTAAGAACTGAAGATGTATTTTTTTCTTTGCTCAGTTAAAAACACTACCATATACAGGTGTGAAATTCCACATTTAACTCATTGGGCACTCTAGCATGGTAAGGAGATGCAGTGAACACCCATAGCGCTGCTGAATTTCAAAATATTGGCCTTGAATATTAAGACTAACAATGTGCAATTAAACTGAAGTGGCTCTTACTTCTTGGGATTGTGCGATAGTATAAAATATGAGTAGCAGCTCTGCTAAACATTACTTGTAGGGAGGGTTGGTCTTTCATCTGCGTAGTTTGATATGCATATTTATTACAAAAGGATTGGTGGAGATGGATCCTGCTTTCTAGGAATACCTGGTTGTCCTGCAGACTCTGTTAGGGTGTTATTCAGTATTGTTATGGGGAGAAATGTGACAGCGGAGGCTGCTGTGGCTTGCAAAGTCCTAGGCTATAGGAGATGAGCCAAGTTAAAGGTTTTGCTCTGCCCTCTTGTCTACTGTTCTTCATCTTCATCACCAGGACAAGTGGTGGCCCTGGGCACAGGCAGGTGCTCCCACAGGAGCTTGGTCTGTCTGGCCGTGCTTGGATTTTAAAGTTAACAAATGTGAGCTGGAAGAATCCTATTCGGTACAAAGGAATTAGTGGTAATTTCACTGAGGCTGTTGCGACCCCCTAGATGTAAAGACCTGTATTATAAAGTCATCAAAGTGTATTTATGGAGCTTAATTTCATTCAGCTGTCTTGAGGTGTTTGTGTTCTGCTTTATTCTTTTCTTTGTGAAACACGATGCTTTGATAACTCTTTGTATTAGAAAGCGGGCTGAGCGTAACCACTGGCAAAAACATGAAGAGAGGGTAAGAAGTGTAGTTGAAACAGTGTTTTTAAATTCAGCATTTTCTTGAAATAAGTAGCTGATGTCTTTACCAGACAGTGGCTTTTAACCGTACTCGTTCCTTTCAGAAAGGTGCCATGTGAACTGTTACTCAGCATATGCTTTTCTGGATAGCTTTTTTCCAAGACACTGTGGTTGGTATAGAATGGTTATAAAAGAATAGAAGCTGCTATAAAAGAATTGTTGTGCACTCTTAAGGTTTTCAGGGGAAAAGTGTTATTTTAAGAATGCTGAGGGAGGAATTTGCAGGTTTTTTTCTATAGTTTGTTTGTGTTTTAGAGCTTTTTGTCTTTTTTGACTCTCAAGAACTTGCTCTGTGCTCTCATGCAGCTGATGAGAAGTTTGCGTAGTGGAGACTGAGCAAAAGATGGATGAGTTTTGGAAAGAGGTTTAATCAAGCAAGCTGAGATGGGTATGAACAGAGGGGAGGGTTTTATTCCAGAGTGTTTTGAATGGCATGTTAACGTGACAAGATGTCATTACAGCTGAACTCTTAAAAAATTGAGATTGTTTGATTGAAGCTTCAAATGAAGTAGCTGCAAAGTCAGACAATTGTCAGTTCTGTTATAGGGCATATCAACCAACATAAATATTGCTTAGTGTTTTCAAAATAATTTAAATGATCATATGTTACAACTGTTGGAGCTCTTCTTGAAAGCATCTTGAAAAGCACAGGAGTCCCTCAATTCTGATTTAAAAAAAAAAATCCCAGCACAGAATTTTTCTTATGCAGAGTAATAAATTCCACTCCCTACTTTTATTTTTCCTGTCTTTAATTTACTTCCTGTATTTCTGTTTCTTAATTGTGCTCATCTGAAAGCGTTGTAAGCTGACAATTGACACAGCAGTCTGAGATAGCAATAATCAGAGCAATTTGGCAGGATAACGTTTTCTAATCAACATAAATAAAACAAATTTAAGTGAAAAAAGCGTGAGTCATCAGGTCACTGCTAGTAGCCTCTCATGTTGCTCTCAAGGATGTTTCCCTGTTTCTCCCAAGGAGATTCCAGGTCTTTTCCTTTGTCATGGCAGGCAGCGCTGTCTGGCTTGTTGTCCTTCCTAGGAGGACACTTTTTTCCCTCATTTTTGAACTGAGGTGTTCCAGAAAGGAATTGTGCGGCTGTAGAGAGTAGCGGGTAATAAAAATCTACTTGGGAGGTATGGATAGGTGTTGTGCCCTTTATTGTGAAGCAATGAAGTTGTAGATTGAGAAATTTCGTCTTGGAATTTTATTCAACATTCTTATAGCTTTTGCCCTCGCCTACCCTGTACGAAGGGAATGGGGCCACATTAGCAGTCTGCACGCTTGCCCTTACTGGATAAGTTCTCTTGTGCTGCTTGGAAATTATATTCTCACAGAAAAAGCTTCTGGCACTTGTCCACACTCGGTTCTACGCCGTGGAACCTGCAGGGTTGAATGAAGGAGAATTACTGCGTGTGCCCAGGCTGGTAACGCGGGACAGTTGCTGTTGGCTGCATCAGACGTGTAGAAAGTCAAGACCCGAAGGCTGCACAAACATTCACTTAGAAATCCAGAATTGGGACAGTATCCGTTGTGATACGGACTGTGTGATTAGGATTAGCTTATGTTTCTGTAGTTCTTATGAAGTACTTCATACTTTCATTAACTGCTTGTATTAAATGCATAGTGAGGTTAATCATCTAGACTTCATAATATCCCGAGGGATTTTTATTGTTCTTTAAATATATTCTTCAGCAGAAATAGCGCTAGAAATAGTTCACAGAACTTGATTTATCTTAAATAGAAAGCAGTGCAGTGATTACAATGTTACGTGCTTTTAGTTTTCTCGGCAGTCTTTACTTTCTTTAACACATGACTTTGTTTTAGAGAAATATGACTAAATTCCCCAGTTAGCAGGAAACCTCAGGTTTAGTGAAGTTTGAAAAGAAAAAGGCCCTTAATTTTTTTCTTATCTATTGACCTTTTTGAAGGTTTTTATACTCTGCTCTGCTGTCTGATTACTTAGGGATTCACTGAGCAGTTTGCTGGAAGGCTATTCTTTCTCCTACCCATTGGCATGAAAATGCATCTGTCTGAGCGAAACCTCTTTGATCTTCCGAAGCTTTGTACAGCGAGATTGAAAAGGAAGCTGTTGGGCATTTCTTCCCAGTGAAAATGCTGCCTAAGATTTCAATCAGATAGCTGTTGTTTTTTTTAGTTGCTCCATGTTTTTTGGGGATTTATGTGTTGGGATTGGCGTAGTGATCATAGCCTTTAAGGTGTTTTCAGATTTTGTTTGTGAGCGGTGCCCTGTTCCAGGGGTTTAAAAAGAAAAAAAAACCTTCCTGATCTGGTCCCCTTCAAGCCCCCCAAAACCCAAAGGGAAAAGAAAAGCTCTGTGTGTAAGGCATGCAGCAGGGAGCACGCTCGTCATGCTCTCCAGGTGTGGTTGACTTGATAGCAATAATTAACAATTGTGAGGTATTATTGCTGCTACCAGCCAGGCTATCAGTTCTCCATCTCACTTGAATGTTGGTTCCACCAATTGTATTTATTGTATTTGGTCCATGGAAATAGAAATGTCTCTTTTTGCCTCTCCCTCCACAGCCCCAATTTGACTAGATATTTTTTTTAACCATCTCATTAAAGCTTTTTAGTTTAATTTAGGTCTCATCGGTAGATGAGACCACAATGTCAGATAGGATTGTGTTTCAGAAATATAAATGAATGAAACTTTATAAGGAAAAAAAGCCACAAGACTTGGCAAATGGGATGGGTTAAGAGAGTAAGGAAAACCAAAGCTGGCAATAATGAAGTGTTTAAAAGTATTCCATCTATTCCTGACTTTGTTATGACGCAACTGAAACTTAGGTAAGCTTAGGTAAATTGGATTATTACTTTATTATACATTAAAATGAATTTTTATTACATTCAGTGCATTGCAAGGTTTTATCATCCCTAGTAATTAGTTAACAGAGCTATTTTGATTTTTATATACATGTTCTTGCTATTTTATCCTGAGTAAAATGTGCAGGGTCCAAATGTCCTATTAATTAATTCCAGTCTGGGAACAAAAACCTTGCAATTATCTTGGCAAGAGGAATGAGTGAAATTAGCTGCTAATGAGAAGATAAGTGTAGTAATCATTTCCTGATATAAAACTGTGATTGTCAGTAGGTAGTAATAGGAATTTAGATTATATTTCATGGGACCTTGCTACTTTGTGTTAAATCATTAACATCATCAGATATTGTAAATTGGGTTATTTCACACCTGTATTTTTATCACTGACTGCTAACCCTCCAGCCACAGATACTGATAAGTTTTTTGCTAATTAGAGAATCATTAATGAAGTAAAGAATATGAGCAATCAATTATGGCTTGTTTTAGTTATCCAAACAAAACTTAATTGCATAAATTTATCTTGTGCTTTCAAGCCTTGGCGGTGTATTTGTGAAACCCTGCAAGAGTGTCAACAGTTCATAAGTAGCAGGTGTGACCTGTACAAGTTTTTCAAATGTTCAATGGTGAAAAACTTGACTTGTTATATGAGATGATAAATTAACAGTTAAAATCCATTTCTTTTCTGTAAACAAGAACTTCTGAGACTTTGCTTACTGCATCGGCATGCTTTGAAAATTGCTTGGTTTTGGCTCAGTGTGCAGAGCACAATTTTGACTTGTGCCTCTGTGTTATCCTCTGCAGCAACCAGAGCTGATGAATGTGTGAATATGCGAGGTGCATTGCAAGCCAAGTCCCTTGGAGTGGATGAACAGATGTGAGATGACATTAAGGATGAACCTATACTACAAGTGGGATCTGGCCAGGATCACGGCCCATGAAGATCTCTGGGGTTCAGTTTTAAAGTAACTTTAAGCTAAACAGCAGTGTTTTAGCCACGAACAGCCAGAGAGGCCACCAGGGTGTTTTTGTTGTTCTGATCTCCTGAATCTCAGGGTTGTGCTGCTGTGGAGATGCTCTTGGGGTATCAAAGCTTGCAAGGGTGAAGGCAGCTCAAGGTGAGCTTAATTAATTTTACCATTATTTTATATTAATTTTAGCTTTATTTTATATTCAAAACTATCACAAAAAAAGGGAAAACCTTTCTAACAAGCTGGGTATTTTGCTAGTTTTTGAGTTCTTTCCTCTGACAGACTTTTCAGTGAATGCTTTAAAGTGACTTTGTACAGTCTCTGCCTTTGCTTAGAGGGCAAAACGTTAGTGATTGATTCTCCTCCATGTATTGTCAGGATTGAACTTATTTTCTTCCTCCTGTCCTGCTGTCTTGATGGCTAATTAGTTTCTACTTCTGCTAATTTGCTGGATACATTGAAATTCCTCAGGAAGATGTAAAATTAGATGGCTGTATCAATGGAGAAGGTTTTGTTTGTAATAACTTGTAATACACAAAGCCATGATCTGCATTTCAAATTAAAAATTACAAGAGCACCTACTGTGAGCAATTTTATGCCTTGTGCTTGTGTTTATGAATGGATGCAGCTCGGCTAATTCTATATACGAAGCAAGTGCTCAGCAATAGTCAATGTCTTAAAATTTTCTTTATATAGTCACTCATATATGAGTGACTAAGAGGCTGGTAGAGACACGAAGAATTTTATTCTTTTATCAGACCCCAGTGCTCTGGAGTTTTGTATTATCTCGGGCATAAAGATTTGATTTTTGGTTTTTTTGGTAAGCTATTCAAAAAAAGATGCCTAGCCCCTGCTTTGTATCTTGTTAATGCATTAGAATGCATTTTTAGGGTTCTTGAGGACTTCAACTACCTTCTTTTTTTGTTTATTTTACTTGACTATTTTAAGGTTTAGCTTCTTGGAATAAAAAAAAAAAAAGTTGGCCTAACTAGTAATTAGCTAATTATTGAAGAGAAAATCGTATCAAGTTGAACCAGAATCTTTCAGTTATTTTTTTAGTGTAGTCAGCAAAGTCAGTAAAGATCTTTCAACATTTCAGTAGGTAAATATAGAAGAAAATATTCTAAAAAATAATGGGAGTTTTCTTGTCCACAAAGTTGCAAATTGCCCTGTTGGCGTTTGCTAAGGAGACCTCAAAAATATGTCCTCTGGAAACACGTTTGCCTCTTTCTTCTCACGAGTGGAAATAGAATTCATGGTCGTGTTGGTCCTAGGAAAGAAATGGCTATTTTTGTTGTAAAGCAGGGCAGGGAAACCTGAGCAGAGCACATAATTTAAACAGTAATTTAGACTTTCTGCGGTTAGGACATGTGATGAATAGACTTTCTTAGTTCACACATTTCCTATAAAGCAGTTTGCTGTGTCCTGAATATTCGCAGCAATGTTTTATTGCTGATTATGAATCTAATTTTCTCTGAAAAAGCTGAGAAGTCTTGTATGACAAGTGCACTCAGAATGTGTATTAACGCTAGGGGATGTAGTTTTAATTCCCTGATTTCATTGTTTCTTTAGGGGAGGAAAAAAAAGAATGGAAAAGCCTGTTTTAATGTGAAATTTCCTTTATGGAGATTACTTGAATGGGCTACTCTAATACATAATGTTTGAATATTTTAAAGAGTTTCTGCAATAAATTATTTACTAGTACTCGGGCTATTAAACAACACACTTATTCTAAAAAGACATTTTAAAGAGCTTAGAAATAAGATGTCAACTTGTTTTAGGTAGAGTTGTATCAAGTCTCTTATTTCTGCTTATGGTATTAAGGAAGCAAGACTCTAAGTGAGGCCACCAAAAAATAAAGGGGAGGGCATCAGATTTAGCATCAATATGGGGAATTAATGTGCTGCAACTTGGTGTATGTATAATTAAAATTGACTTTTAAACATCTCAGCATTTGGGTGTTTACAGATCTTGCTTGAAGACAACTTTTAGTACTTAGTTTCAAAAGCTTAATTCTGATTTTTTTTCCCCCTTGGAATTATACACTATGTGTATTTAAACTTTACCGGGAATGATAAAAGTAACGTAACTAGGTAATTATTGCTGTTCTAGGGTGAATTTCTGAAGCAACGGGAAAGATGATTGTACAACTTGCTGTGCAATGCGCATTATGCCATGTAGGAGTTTGCAGTATCTGTCCCCTCAAAGAGACAACATTTAATTACAGTAATAGCTACTTTGCGGCTGACTGGAACACAGTGTGGTGGGTGTTTCAAGTTCCGTGTTCTGTGGGAAATTGTACCAAAACGGTGTTTGAAACCCCAGGAGAAAACTGAGCAATCTCTTCAGGCTCTGGGGATGATGCAGCACTGTTTTGTTGTGTCTCTTCATAGAGACTGGGGGAGAAGAAAAGTAGGAAGAAGAAGAAAAGTAGTAATTTAACAAACACTATCAAATGTGGTAATGCCACCAAATTCCTGCAACTGCCAGCCTAACTCCTGCTGCTCTCCTTGCAGATAGATGGGCTTGGAGTTTAGGATGTTTTTGCCGTGACACTTTTTTAGCAGCTTCCATGTGAAGGATGCAGTGACTTTGAGGCCAAGCGGGGTGACGGGCCAGCCATCTGCCTCCTATTGATCAGGTTTGATTGAAGCAGAGTGATCCTCCAAAGTTGGCACTGTTAAACCCCACGGATAAATAGACATTTTATTTGGAGGCTTGAACCTTGAGCGTGTTTTTTTTTTCCCCCTCCTCATTTCAATTTGATTTATAAAATGTAATCTGAAAATGTGTCTTCTGATTGTAAAGTATTATTGTCTTTCCAAAGAATAGCCTTAAATATTGGAGGTGATTCAAATTCTGGAAAGATAAGAGCAAAACTGAAATTCGCTGCAGCTAAAGTCCCAACTGTTGTTGCTGAATAGTGGTGGGATCTCTTCAGTGATTTTTCCAGAAAGCATTTTTCCACTTCTCCTGCTGTCATTTTTGATAAATATTATATGTATGAAGATACTCTTGTTTGCAATCAAAACATATCTCAAATAATTCAACAACTTTAGGGAACAGACACAAATTGGCTGTTATTGGCTCTATATTTCCATATATTTCTCAAGCTTTTCAAAACAGTTTTTTTCAATTATATGTTCAATGTATTTATGATGTTAAAACACAGTAATTTATTAAGACTCAGTAATTTATTAAGCCTTTGACATTTCCAATTTAAATATGTAGCCTAGCATTTAATTAAAGAGGTACTATTTCTAATAAAACACAAGTCCTACCCAGAAATGCTGCAGCATGTGTAGGGGAGAGAGCCCCAGAAAGACCCTGAAGTGCCGCATACAGCAATGCCCTGCGTTCTGCAGGACACCAACACCATAAATAACAATTGCTTCCCCGAGAGCTAAAATTCTGCTGCCTTTAAGGATGGATAATAGCATAAAGCAAAGCTATACAGGAGATTTCTGAAGAATGTTGTGCCTGACTGAAAGAGCAGGGCAGCCACCACAGACATGTGTGGGCCGAGGGCCTAGGCCGCGTTTTCTTGGCAAGGTTGGTTTCTTCAAGTTCACCCTGAGGACCCTTTGAAGCAAACTTGCCTCTTTGCTCTTTGTGCCTCTGGAGGATGAAGAGGTTCAGCAGCCAGGGAAGTAAATTCAGCTCTTCTCAGAAATTCCCAGGGGAAGATATCCAGTCACAGGGAAAAGACCCAATTCTCCTTCACATCTTTTGGAAACCTCTGAGAACTGGAGGTGAGGAGGGAATCTCAGGTATGTGCTGCTGTGATGTGCCATAGAAATATTCAAAAGGAAGATTTTTGTCTCCTTGATATATTTAAGCAGAACAACTCAGTGTGCATTTAATTTGTGGTAATAGGCTTTTATGTGTGGCCTCAATGGTGGTGGCACATAAAATATCACCAGGTAAAGTGTAGATAGCTGATGAATTCTGTATTTTAAAGGAGTTGTTAGCTGTATAAAGGAAGCAGA
>JAVCKT010017911.1:18928-30223 GCA_032273925.1 Rhynchotus rufescens
GAGGGCAATAAAATGCAGATTTCTGAATCCTGGTAGGTGGATGTGTGCACTTGTGTGTGTGTATGTGTGTGTATATGCAAGCAAACATCTCAGATGAAAATGGATAGGAGGTGGGTATTTTTTTGTTTTTTAAAATTCTGTGTAGAAAGAATGGTTTGGGGAAGAACCTATGGATATAAAAAAAAAAAAAAAAAAAAAGCAACACACTTTCTGTTTTGATACCTGATTTAAAGCATTTGTGAGGAAATTCTTCTGAAAAACACAGAGAAAATATTTTTATTCTGCTTGCTAATTGACTATCTCTGGCTCAGGGCAACAAATGAAATACAGTTACACTTGGATTATACCCAGTTTCACCATCACTGATTGATCTTCTACCGAGAAATCAGCACCAAAGCTCTGTCATCTGCTACTACTTGGCAGAGAGGAAATGGCAGTGTCAGAAAAAGACACTTAGTGTAAGGAGGCAAAAATAGAATTCTGAGAGGAAGTTTAATGTTGGTTTTGTAATTGATCTGTGGTGTTACATCCTTTATAGTTGGGAATGCTTTATTAAATACCATACATTGTGTAATAAGTAGTTTGCCATTTTTTTTTCCCATTTCTTTTAAGTCTAGAGCCAGCAAAGTAACCACTTTCTAGACAACACTGATAGTGTAACTTCAGAAAATATACTAATGCTGATAGTGTCAAAGAAGAAACATTTCTCTGACAAGGACTGAGTGGCTGCACAGCAGATAAGGAAATTATTTTTTAAAATTAAGCCAAAGGAAAATGAAATAAAGATAAAAAAGCAATCAAACTCTTTATTTTTTTTTTCCCCAAGTGAAAGAAATCCATTGGATTAATACAAAATCAACAGGCATGCCCCTGAGGAACAAAGTTATCTTGAAACTTCTTTATCAAATGAAACATTCTAAGAATCTGTTTTAATTAAAAGCATTACTTCTATCTCTTACCAACTGCAATCGTCTATCTGGCACAGCTTTAATAACAAATGGCAAGTATTTAAACAAATGGGATTTTAGTCATGGAAGAAGGACGGTATCTATCCATTTGGTTTGTTTAGAGTCTATTCACACCTTGACCCATCGGTCTTGCACAGATGTAGTAAAAGAATTGTATGTTTTGTTTTGGGTTGTTTGCTCTCTTTTATACAGTAGTGATTTGACATTGTATTGGAGGAGAAAACTGCTTACTCAGTATCACTCCTCCTCCACTTCTGGTAGGCAGATCACAGCTGGATGCAACCTTGGTGGTGATAAACAGGTGAAAATTTATCCCTTCTTGAATGATGCAAATATTGCCACAGAAAGATAGTGATTTATCTGTAAAACATGCAGATTGATTTAAAGTAGCTACATAGTTACTGCAGTAGTTAAGCTTCAAGTATTACTTCAGAGAAAAGTGTAGGAATTGAGATTTGCTACATGTGCCCCAAAGGAGATTTTTTGTCTGATTTTAGATTGTGAAATACTCCAACTTCTGTCACTGTTGTTCCTTTTACAATTTCAGAGTAAACACATATTGCTACACTGATGTGCCTGGTCTTACAAATATTAACACAACAGAATAAACTTTTATGATCCCATAGATCAAAGTACTGGACAAAACAAAGAATATGCATGTGTTCTCAAGAAACAGGAATGTGATCTACTATGTACAAAATAGAAATCCAATAGAGAGAAAAATTTCTTCATCTTGAAGTCAGATGAATGACCTCTGGGTTTCTTTCAGATTCATGAAGTTTGTGTTTAACACAAAGATTAAACAACCTAAAGAAAATGAAATTTTGGTTCTGGCTCTGCAAAGTGAATGTATGTATTTAACTTTATGGAAAACAAAACAAAATAATGACATTATGGTGTTACTGCATGATGGTTTAAGCTACTGAATCTGTGATTTCCTTATGGTTTGGCATAATTAAATGTAATTTTTTTTCAGACCACAGAAGCAGTCATTGCTCCCTTATGTATAAGTTAGCTTTCATTTCATTTAAATACCTGGATTTTAAAAGGAATTTGTAAGACAGCAGTTTTCTTTTCCAGTGGCAAAATATAACTTCTCCAAAACTAGCTGCTGTACTTCACATAAATGTAATATTACTATCAGCTGCCTCTTGACCTAAAAACATTTTCTCTCTCTCCTACTTAATAAGATTAAAGGCTTAGAAGTTCTGCTATACCATATCATACCATATGTTAAGAGGAAAGACTAATTCTGGCTGCCTACAACATTCCAAACCCTATTTAAATAATATTAGCTAAAAGCTCAACTTCTATAAATGCTTAACTCTGCAGATGTTAAGCCTTGAGTAACAAAGACCTGTAAGGACAAAAATCTGCAATTTACTGCTTTTGCAAGGTCTGCTGTACTCCAGGGAGACCTACTATTTCTTGCCAGAGTCCTGAAAGAGCTTAGCCATATGCTCACAGGATCAATTCAAACCCACTGAATCTTGCTTAGAAAGAGATCTGTTCAGGTCTTCTGATCACATAATTTTGATGGTTAAAACTTGTTGCACAATACTCAGTTAAAGGTCATTTCTCCTTTCCATTTGCTTAACTAGCTGTTCAGAGGCAACTATAAGACCCTCCAAAAAGACGAGCCAAGATATTTGCACTAACCATGCTCATGAAGGCAGCTGGTCATCTACAGGCAATGAAAGAGGCAACAAGGAAGGAAAGGGACGTTACAAAAGGAAACCACAGGATCTAACATGATTGCTGGTCCTGATCCATGCAAACAGGTAAGTGCTAACAAATAACATTGCTCCCTTTCATAGGACATAATGTTGTGAGAGGTAGAGGGGAGAAGGCAGTGGGAAAGTGAAGCTGTGAAAAGAGCAGTAGTAGTGATAAGTCAGTTCTCATAACAGAGACATTAACAAAGGGTAAATCTGGCTGGCACGCTGCGAACTAACAGAGACAAGAAAAGATGTATGACAAATATTGCCATTCTTTCTGCACTTGTTTCTTTTACTATTACAGAGGATCTTAGTGATTTTTTTCTACATGATCCACAAAACACTCATACCTTGACCCAAACCATATAGTCACATGGATAACGGATGAGCAAGAGACATGCAAACACAGGTTTGCTGTCAAAAACTTAAGACTCAAGACTCAAAGACTCAAGAGCTGTAAGTTTGAATTTGATAAACCAACCTTGAAATAAGAGGAAGCATTCTTTGTGAGAAGTCAATGAGACATTATGGATATTATTGGTGCATTTCTTATTCTTCTGCGACACCACAGATTGGGAGCTGTGGGGATGTTGCAGCCTTGGTCAAAATATCAGTCTAAGAATACACAGTATCCCTGCAGGCAGCTTAGTTATCTGCAGGAGAACTAATGAAGTGAAAAATTCAGATATTTAGGCTGGATGATAGAGCCTTCTGCTACAGTGTTGCCTTCTGATTTATTCACACATATATATAATAGCACTGTAAATTACAAATATAATGCCATTAAAATATGACATTTTAATAGTTATTTTAAAATAAGAAAGAAAAATGTAAATCCTACAAAGTTTAGATTTTTTTCCTTTTTTTGATCCAATGAAGTTGTTATATTTTCTTAGGTGCTCTCCTTTCCTTACAACTCGTTTGCTATTTTTAACTAGATCCTCTATCCTCCAGGCTAGATGACTGGTCCATGTCTCTTTCACCATCGGACGTGTAAGTGGCCATGATTAGTTATGGATGAGATCATTTCAGTGATCACAGGAAGCCTATTAATTATTATAAAAATGTTTCAGTCCTTCACTAGAAGTCTAACTGAAATAGGCTTTGGAGTATAAACATATCCTTATGGATCTTCTCTTAAAACTAATGTCTTGCTTACAATGAAATTCTGAGGGTAAGCAGCAGCCAATCATATTTTAATGTGGCACTGCAAATATATGTGTTTCACTATGTCTTGTAAACACAAAACACTCCAGTAGATGATCTACATCAGACCATACATATGGCAAGCATCAAAAAAGTATTAAACCTTCTACCTTGAAGAAAACAACAGCAGCAAACTCATTGTATTGGGTGTTGCATACAAATACCTATTTCCATTTTGATATAGGAGTTGCACAGCGTATTAACTCTGCTGCATTCATTGACTGTTATATCAACCCTTCCAGCACAGCCCAAATTATATGTGGTAGGTTTAGATGCCACCTGCGTGGACCAGTCCGTTTATTATTCTTTATTGTATAGCCAGACAGCTACTATTAGGCATTTCTGCAGGATGCCTATGAGGTTCCCATTACAATGGGAGATGTGTTAATTAGAGAAGACATATGTACTTCTCCACTCATGAGAAATTTCTTTTCAATTGGTAGAGAAAAAAAACACAGATTTTTGTTTCTCAGGAAGACAGTCACTAGGAGTGGCTGCAGAACAGAAAGAGTTACACTTATGCCTTATATTACATATTACCATCATATTACACATTGACCAACTCTACACAGACGCATAGTGTCATGATTTTCAGTTTTCTTAAAAGTCCTGGAAGAGAATGAGGCCTCTCCAAACTTTCTTAAAAATAAATAAATAAATAAATAAATAAATAAATAAATCATTTTTGGTACTAATATTTGGTATTTGGCTTGAGAATCAATATTTTTCCTTGTTTAAATGAATTTCAGCAAGAGTCATCATGCACGACTAACACAGTCAAGTGAAAAAACAATACTGAAATCTCAAAAGCTTTCTCATATCCTAAATACCTAAATGTATTATACCTCCCAAAAGGATCAGGAGTTCAAGGAGATATAAATAAATAAGTAAATAACTATCATATATTGATTCAACTGACATGATGTGCACAGCAGAGGCTGAATAGAACATACTCCTCATTGTTCTAGCAGGAAAGCCATTGCCAGCGGAGGAAAGCTGAAGATGGGAAAGGAAGATAATCAATACTGTTTCTTATATATATTTTTGGTGAGAAATGTGTTTCTTTCCATAGCCCAAATATGTACATTATACGGAGCCTTGGATTGACATTTCTACAGTGCTCGCATCTTCTGAAGCTTTTTTGAAACTCCACATTTCTTATTCTCTGCCTAAGGTGAAATTTCACCCTGAGAGAATAAAGATCAAAGTATAGGTTTGTCCTATATTAGAGCTCTAAGAGCAAAGATATAAGTTTATTTAATGTAGATCTATTATGATATGGTAAAGTTATAGCCTTATCTTAAACCAAGCTTTTTGGATGTGTTGTGCTGATCTAGGTCAGTATCATGTTAACTCAGTGCCAATTTTAGAGGTGCTTTGGAACCTAATAACGAGATACGGGATGAGAGACAGGAAAACAAAATGAGAACAAAGACATTTTTTTAACAGGATTAAAAAGCAATCAATAGCAAAACAGATATTCCTGGTGATAAAAAATTCCTTGGAAACCAGCCATTCTTACTGTAGCGTATGTGTAAGAAGGAGAACCTTAGAGTGGTTCCACTCCATTTATATACCTCCCACTGTTTTCATCACTGTTGCTCATGATAAGCTCTCTCCTTCACTTCTGTCTTTCTCCCTCACAAAACCTTATGATCTTTCCTATTTTTATGGTTTTATGCTTTTAAATTGCTCTAAGTCTGCTGGTAGAAGAGAATGCCTAAATATATAACAGATACACCCATTCACCTTGGGATGAATGTTTTATCGGTTCAGATGTCATCATATTCTTCACAATCACATGTTCCTTTCTCCAACACATATGGCAAGCAGCTGTATTGTACTGGCACTGCTCTTTTACTTATAGTTTAAACCTGAGAGACAGAGGACTTCAAACTAAACCAAAAATAATACAACAACATTGACCTCTTCCTAAAGAGTACTACTTTTAATCAGTGAAGAAGCAAATAAGAAGAATTAGGAAGCAGAAATTATGCAATAAATAGTATTTCCTCTGCGTGCAAAACATGCTGTTCCAAAGCAGAAAGGGTATTATTAGTCCCAGATCTGTATCTAGCGGTAGTCTAGAAATGGCCCAAGTTTCTGATCTAACCTTCTGCAATGTTCATTGAAGACAGAGAATAGAATATTTGCTTCTTGCATAGTCAAGCAGCAGAGTGCTCCAAAGATAACTCACAGTGCTTACTTAGCGCTTCTCATTCAGATATTTTGAAGCCCTTCCCAGGGATGTAAAGTGCAATTTGCCCATTTTACACAGACGGGATACTCTTGGGTTAAGGAATCTGCCCAAAGATAACCTGTAATTTCACTCAACAGACAGGTTCAGATTTATGGAAATACAAATAGCTGCTCTTCTATTTACCCATTCTCTAGCATTTTCTCATCCTGTTACATTTCATGTTACTTGAGCAGGAAAAGGATGTATGACTTTCTAGCAAAGCCTTTGGCCATTCATACTCTATTTACACCTGGCTCTGTAAACCAATCGTGCCCCTGCTAATGAATAGTGGCAAAGGGGCATTAGTGACTAATCACAGAAGTGCTGAACACTTCTTCTGTGGAAAAGCTTTCATAGAATCATAGAATCGTTAAGATTGAAAGGGACCTTCAGAGATCATCCAGTCCAATCCCCCTGCACACACAGGATTTCCTAGAGCATGTTGCACAGGGCTGCATCCAAGCGAGTTTTAAAGATCTCCAGAGAAGGAGACTCCACAACTTCTCTGGACAAAGTGTTCCAGGGCTCTGTCATTCTCACTGTTAAAAAAATTTTCCTTAAGTTCCTGTGGAACTTAGTCATTTAAAGACCACAATCAGAGATTGCAGAGACTACAGAGAGTGCAGGGACTGACAGGAAACCTTTACCCATTGCAAATTCTTGGAATAAATTACTCTGTACAGTAGGAAATCCTATTGCACAACAAAGCCTGAAGTGTAGCGCCTGGTTGCAAAGAGCTTAACTCCCACTTGCATCTGGACAGAAACCTTTCAGCATGACTGCACAGCCCATAGCAGTCAGCCAATCTTATATTTACACTGAGAACTCTTTTTTTTCTGCTGTACTGACAGAATTGAAGTTACATTGCATACAGTTCCCTGATGTCATTTCATGCCTTTCCTCCTTTTTTCTTCAGTCAATGAAAAATTACAAGAGCTACTGAGGACTAGTGACCATCAGGCAGAACTGGACATGACTGCCACTCTCCAGAATCAGCAAAGACACAGATTTAATTGGGACAGTTTATATTTTCTCAAAGCCTCCAATTGCAGCAAGGCCTTTCATGGCAGAGGACAGCAAGCAGTATCATGACAACAGCACATGCTGTTCCGACTCACAATACCACAGCATACTTTGCAGCTGAATGGCTTGTTCTGTCACTTGCATTGGTGCTGTTACCATCTCACATTATCTCCTTTGCTATGGTGCCAGCAGTGCCAAAATTTCTCTAGAGATAGCTTAACTGCACCATCAATTATGAACTTGGTTTGGAAACTTTCATCCTGGAAAATGATAATGTTGAAAAGCTACACTGTTGACTGTACATATGCAGCTTCGGTAATATAACAGACCAGCTTCTCAGTTGATTTGAGGTTAAGGCGAGGCCACAGATGGCTGTGGCCAGAATCTCTAAACAGGATCATCCCAAGGCATGACAGAAGGCTTCTTGGCTAATGCCAGTATAGGAAAGGGAGATAGAATATGGAAATGTTTGTGAACCAGTAGGATATCCTGCAGAATCACTCAAATTGGGAAGTGGCCAGGACATGAAGACTAACAAGATAAGTAGTAGAATATGCTGCCTTTATTGCTAACTCATTTCTGTATTTTCCTTTCTCCCCTGTACCTTTATTGTTACTTGATAAAGCTTTTCAATAGCACTGTAACAAATAATAGCATGGTGAAGCAGACTAATAAAGCCTAGGGTTTTTTTTTTTTGAATACTTCCAGATTTCTAGGTGTATCCTTCCATTATTCATCTTAATAAATATATACTGGGATTACAAAATGGATCAAGGGCTATAATATGTCAAAGGGAAGTGCAGCCACCCAGTGGTCATTCAGCGTTACATTACACAGCAAATGCTTGATGGATCCCATCAAATTTTTTATTTTTTAAAGCAATGAGAAAGTCATTTTACAGAGAGTGTAGAGGATGTAAAATCATCACAAACTGTACACTTTGATTATTATACTTTGCCTTTGATGAGATAAAACAACAGATCTCAAAAATCTAAAGTAAGTGGCCTTATTAGTCAATTTATCTCTGAACAGTATTTCTATACAGTAGAAATGTAAGATATTTTTACTATGATGTTTCAAATTATTTGTATTCTAGGAGTCTCATTGAGTCCTAGCTGGAATCATAGACTCATGATCCTGGATGATATACTGATTTCTAAGAAATGGCAGCCTTGTCCTTAAAGGCTTTAACATCAGATAGGCCAAAAAAATGAAATACTAGAAGTAACACCTAGTCCTTTATATGTGTAGGGAAATCAATACAGCAACTGTTTTATGTGACTTTTAAGGTCATTCCAGAAATCTGTGGTGAATCTGTGAGGTGAATCTCTGCCATTCATTTTAGCATTCTTTGTTGAGAACTGACTTAAATTCACATGGTCTTTCATTTCCCAGAGTCTTCTAGAAAAATGATGGAAGCTTGAAAAATGGTGAACAAAAAAAAAAAAATGCAGCTATTCTGAAGCAACTTTTTTCTTGTCATGGAAATAATATGACTGGAATTCAAAAGTTTTTGCTTAGATATAATAGACTAGCTATATTAATTTAATGTATGATATATGTATGATATCTGTATGTATGTATGTATGTATGATTCACTGTGTTTGGTTCAGTATATGATTCACTAAACTGTCTAAAGAATATAGCAATCAGTTGTGTCAACTGGTTGTTAAAAGGTGTTTTCGCATTATTACAAAAGAGAGAAAATTACACATCAGAAAATTAGCATTATACTAGAACCTAGAAACCTCATATGAGGCTTCAAAACATCTTAACTAACAAAAACTATGCATTAGGATAAAGGAAGTCTATATTTTATTCATAATGGATCAATAATGTCCAGAGATAGGTTAGGGTTGTAATTTAGGTTTGAGAGTAAATTGGATTAATGATTGGATATATTAATAGTGATATCTTGAGTAATATCTCTGCGTTCATGAGATTCAGAATGTCTGAAAGCAAAAAGAGATCCCTAGAAGTATTGGATACATTTGGTGATTTGTTGCTAATCATAGTTAGATAAAATAAAGTTCAAAGTTTATAAAGCTTACAAAATAAAATAAAGTTCAAAGAAGTGGGATGCATGATTCTGTTCAAATCATCTTTACTTTTCAGCTCTAGTTAAAAAAATAATCTGTACCCAGTTTGATGTTGCATATTTTGCAACAATCTTGAAACTTTAAGGAAATCTCAGTAGTGAGCAATGAGGAGGCATGATGCTTGCCAGGCTATCTGGGGTGGAATCCGACTTCCTGTGATTCAGCTATTGCTGAATGGTAGAATAAATCTCACCAACTCAGACTGGATAGTCATCAGGCCAACATTAAGTCCTTTAAAAAATCCTGCCTTCCTTTGTACAGAATTAGTACATTTGGTTGATTAAATATTAAACTTCACGATTTAGGGCACAAAGCCATCAATAATTATTAGGTTAAATTAGATCTATGTTGGTTGATCATAGGGGAATGAGAGAACCATAATTTCCATTGAAGCATCTCATCTGGCCATTTGTTGCTGTTGGATACAGGCTACTGGACTATAGAACTGCTCCATTGTGGCAGTTTCTATAGTCTTCTATTCAAGAAAGTAAGTTAAGTTAATGAAGCTAATCTGAGAAGGAAAACACATAAAGATGCCATGATTACAATTATTTGAAATATTCTGTCTTTAATTCCCCCCTTTGATAATATTCCAAGTTACTAGGAAAGCACGATTATTGTTTTTGCAAAATTCAGAGAGTTCATCTCGCATGTTAAGCCCCCCTTCCAAATTCATATGGCAGCTCCTCATCCCATCTCTTTTTGGTAGTTTCTTCTACCAAACAGTTAAAGTAATTCAAGTAGGTGTTCTCAAAAAAATAAAAATGTATGTGTGAGTGAGTTAATGTGTGTGTGTGTGTTTGCATGTATGTATACACACACGCATACACTATCCACATGCTAGGCATTTTCTTTCAGTTGAACTTCAGTTGCAGTTTTAGGAGTTATTAGCAGTAGATGTCATGGAAACCTGAGTGGTGCATAGAACAAAATACAAGTTACAAAAATCTCTCAAAAAAGGAGATAGTCCTCAAAGCAACAAAACTAATTAAACCTAATTGCCTTAGGATTTCAAAGTTGGATTCTTTAATATCTCAGAAAGGATTGTCCCAGATAATATTCAGCATGTTTTTCCCCATAGGTAGCCTTAATTTTATCCTAGATAGCCAGATACAGCTCAGCTGGAGTTCACAATGCAGTCTTCTCTTTGGAGAGGTCTCAGTCATTCCTTTTCTAAAATCTGTAGGAACCTGATGTCTTTTTGGTAGGTGCTCCACTGTTCAAAAATAGTCAAGATTTTCAAAAGTTAGTAGGGATAATCATCCCATAACATTTCTTCCTACAGGAAACAAATAGAAAATCAATGTTAAAACGAGTAGTAACTTTTTAAAACACCGTCTCGAGTTTTGATGTTTTTTAATGAAGCTTAGTGGAAAATGGATTCATAGTAGACTACTTCCTCATGGTCAAAGGTAGTCTTAAGACAAGAACTGTCCTTTCAACTGCATGTAGGAACTATAATCTGCTAACTTTAAAGATTCAATTTTGTGTTCTATAGAGCTGCAAGCAGTTTTTAGTCATGGCCAAAACAGGTCTGGCTTCAAGTACTACATTTGCTTCCAATTGAGTAAAATGAAACTTTTGCAAAAGTACACTTGTATTGAATTTCTGAATGATATGCATTAGTGATCAGTGCTTCCACATTTAGGACAATCATTGTAAGTGGGGTCTGAACCAAAATTCCTGAAAGCAAATACCCTCATTTCTACATTAATTTCTAATCCAAACCCAGATGCAGTTCTGAATTTCACAAATAAGATCTCCCTCCATAATGAGCAGAACCAAAACTTCAGGCCTGATCCTCTGAATTGAAGGATTTCAAAATCCAGCTCCGTAGTTGTGGTTTGGAAACTAGTCTCTTACTAGAGATGTTTTCAGAGTTAAAACCTAGTAATGGGCATGCAGTTTCTAATGTTTTTCTCTTCATAAAATATTTCTATATATCTTTCAGCTAGTCACATTATCCTATTTTAAATGCATTTGTAATTTGCTATGACTGAGTGACCTGCTTGTGAGGCTCTATCTGATCATTTGCAGACCCT
>JAVCKT010017911.1:32270-51390 GCA_032273925.1 Rhynchotus rufescens
TAACAGCTTGTGCATGACTTTAGCAGATGGTTTAGCTAACATACAATTTCTATAGGTATATAATAAAAGATTGGGAATAAGAAAATATAATAGCCTCAAGACTCTCTCTTGATTTTTGCAAAGTCATTTGGTCTTAGCTGTTACAGGACAGCAGCTAAGTACTCTACAGTGAAAATTATCACAGGTAAACTGAATGTAGCTCTGTTTAAGTAATACTCCAGAAATTCTACTCATATATATGTGTCTATTCATAGGTATTTATATTTATGTGTACAAAAACAATTTCACAGACAGCTACAAAGAGTGAGATCTATTATTTCCAAAAAAAGCAGGTCAATCAGCACTGATTTGATTTGATTTGATTATGGTTTCAAATATCTCTACAGTCTTCAGAGAAGAAGTTTATTTTGAAGTAGTCACCATTAAAGCTGGTATTAGAAAAAAAGCAGCAAACTGTTACCAAGAAATTTGTTCTTGAGAGATAATGTATTCATAAGGATATGCTTTGGCAGAATGAAGCGACAAGATTTTGCCCAGTGGCCGTTGTATTTAATTCCAGATGTTAATGAAACAATATTTCATTTGTGGTTTATGTTTCTCAGAGTTTGGAGAAAGAGATATTCCCAAACTTAACTTCAGAGGCAGGTAGTTACTCTTGCAGCGCTGCTTCTGTAGTTGATGGAGTTAGATTCCCAGGAGAGCAAGAGGCTCCCCTATGACTCCACCATGCACCTTGTAGTTCCAATTCCTGAACGTGCTCCCTGTCCATACAGAAGGGAAGGCATGTTCCTCAGTTTACATGATTTTTCCCATCAAAACTATACTAGAATTACATGTATTTTACTCCTTACCTCAAATTTTTTTTAAATTCTGATGCACAAATAAATGAAACACAACCCCATCTCTAATTCTTACATAGTTGAAATGAGGCCACTGGCCATCACCAACCAAAGCCACAAAGTTATGTGATAGGACCTGTCAATCCTGTATTCTTGACTCAGTCAAAAACTCCAAGCTCTAGAAGAATCTACAGCTGACCATACAGGGAACATAAGAGGACCAGCTTGCCATGCTAAGTTAGCTTTTATCAACACATTTGTTAATCATTTGTCCTCTATTAATTACATGTACAAACATAGCAGTTTGTTCAGCTAATATTAACTCTGCTGTGAACATCAGAGAATGCCTTGTGCACAGATTTCTGGGTGTTCTGCACATGTATTAATGAGAGAATATGTCATCCTGTAGACCAAAATGGCTGTGTATCAGCAAGCTTTGCCAAAGTATCTCCTCAGATGTGTTTTTCTTAGATATTGCAAGCCACGAAAAGGGGATACAAAGCTGCAAAAATGTTTTGTCTTTCCAATGTGTCTTACCACCTAAAATGCTTTCAATGAGGATGTCTTATTTTTTCAGTTCAAAATTAAGAATTTCAAAGTATTATTAATTAGTGGGAGTAGCCTTGCTCATTTAAATCTTAAGGGGAGCAGATAAAATACCCAACACTATTGGAAAAGTAAGTAAACAAACAAGCAAATAAAGAGATTACAGAAGATGAAATCAGAGGTTATAAATTTGTCACTGCCAGTCCTGCAGCCCACACATATGTCATTCTAATTTATATGAATTTTTTCAAATTTCATTTACCAAGTAAAATTACTGTCGGTAGAGATATATCAGTCAGTCAATCAGGACAATTTTCATTCTATTTTTCAAATTAGAACATGTTGATTAGGCTCTACAACCACAACATAATGTTAGCTATACAAATTAGAACATATTGATTAGTTTATAGAGCATATTTCATAGGCAAATGTCAATTTCTAAAAATTGATTGAAAAACTTTTGCAATTTTTTTGAACTGAAATTGTGTCTCTAAAAATTAATATATTCACTCTATGGCTCCAAATGAATGTTAATTGAAAATACCCCAAAATATATTAAAAACAACTGAAAATGTTTCCAAATTACCAAAACAAAATGTTTCAGCTGATCTGAACCAAAAATGTGTCTTCTGAAATTATAGTCCATGATGTTTTTAGATTTTGGCTTCTTTGTCCTGATTCAGGACATAAACATTTTTCCATACAGATACATTTGGCCAGAATGTGAAATCTATTTCCTGCCTATTTCTTTTTTACTACCATGACGATGGCAGCTCTCCTAGCATAGTCGCAGCTGTAAGATATCGGCTCAGATGCAACTGCAAAAGTGATTTTTCTGAGATGCTTTAGATCGGTTCCACAGACCTAAAGATGACCATTCTGCAAAAACAGTGGTTTTAGCTGCTAAGATGACTGCCAATATCTAGTTTAAGAAATCCCTCTGATCTAGCTTATCTTATGGTGTTAGCCACAAATTTATGAGTGGATAGTCCTCGATTTACATTAATGAGTCTACTTCACCAAAGGGCAAAGGGTCTCTTGGGTACTATAAGGCAATTTTATTGCCAGCTATCATCCATATATTAATATGTGAGTATAGTGGTGGAAGAAAAACTAGAATGATGTTATTTTTTTTCTTATTGCAAAGAATACCAGAACATTTTATATATACATATTATATTTTAACAGATTTGATCCATTCCCTCCACTGATTTTGTATCCCATTTTTAGTCACTTTGTGATTTCTACGTTCATCTCCTACATTAGGGAAAACACTATTTTAATTTCTTCTCTGCCTCAACAGTAGGAAGTGGGAAGTTCTGGAGATGGATTTTATCCTGCATTTCTTTCTCTCAGCTGGATGTGATCCTCTTTCCTAAGCACAACGTTAAAGCAGAAAAGAGTAGCCTTGTGTAGAGGTTCCATCAGGTTTTGTGGCATATGTGTAACACTCAGAAGAACAGGTCAGAGACTATTCTTTGTTCTGAGGTGAAACAGCATGGCATAACACATGTCCACAGGAGTAAAATTTATTTTCTTCTGAAGTAGAATGGCTACTTGAAATAGCCATACCTGCCACATGAAATGGCACATGGGCTCTGTCTAGAAGACCCCAGTGCAAACTGACACCAAGCCCATCATGGGCCATCACCATCATGGGCCAACACCAGAGCTCTCAGATTCAGATCCCTCAGCTCTGCACTATTTAGTAGTACACCATAGAATCATAGCAAGAGGATTTGAAAAAGAGATTGTGCTGAGGAATGTTTTTCAGGACCCAAGCAGCAGGGAAAAAAAAAACCTACTGCCATGAGAATAGCTGACTTCAGACTGCAGGCCTTGGCTCCACAAAATTGGGATCTGTTGGAGCACAGGGGATTAACACATGGAGGACTACCCCTGTTCTTAACTTCAACACCCTTGAAGCCTCATTAACCCTTTATTTGCAATGTTTTATACTTTAGCAAATCTCAGTGGTATCATGATACTTTGCTGGCACTTTTATCATGAAAGACTTAAACAGTATATGTTGAAAAAACTACCCAAATTATAGCACTTCAATGAGTTTCACAGTATTCACTGTTTGAATAAGAAATGAGATTTGTATTTGTGTATCTATGTACTTATTTCTAGCAGAGAAATCACATAAAATAAAATAAAATAAAATAAAATAAAATAAAATAAAATAAAATAAAATAAAATAAACAGGGGGAAGCAAGGAAGCAAGGAGCATGAAAGACAGATGAAAGAGGTCAACACTTTTAATTTTGACCCTAGCATTGCCCCTGGACAAAACACTAAATAGTTCAGCTTGCACATGATATAAATTTCTTAGACTCATGTGGCTAATGAGAGCTGCAGAATAATGAATCACGTCATCACTTCAGAAGATAATACATATAACTCTAATGTTTTCAAATTTCATAAAGATGGCATGAGGGCAGTTGGAGACCTGCCAGACTTCAGAACAGTTATAGAGTTAAATGCACAGTATCAAGGCAGAATGTGCATAGAGGAAAAAAAATTGTTTTTTTAAAAAGAGAGAGAAACTGGAAAATAATATGTTAATGGATAAACAGACATACAGAGGCCCACTTTTTTGTTCTGTGACATTTCACAGGCTGGCCATGTCTCTTGCATGATTAATTAGTCCCCTGCATGTTATGACCCACATAATGCTTCTGAGATGGTAGACAATTAAGTTGTATTTACTTTTCCTATACGCATTATAAACTCCTTACAATGGCAGAAAAGATAGTAGTGATCTTACAAACATAATCAGTGGTTTAGCACATTTTTAGCAGCTAGCTCTGTTTAGCTCTCTGCACAAATTAAGAGATAGACCTATTAAAAATGTGAAAATATACTGGTATATAAATAGTTGCAATAATTAAATTTATTATTCGCTGTCAACAGACTTTAGACCAGGGTCTGCGTGTTCCTACATGGCAGTTCACGCAGAGGTGGCAGCCAGTAGATCCTTCCAAGGCACAATGCCAGCGCTGGCTCCTGCTCGGAGAGGCAGCTTTCCAGAGGTGCCGTGAGAGATGCCCCAAGCTTGCCCTCAGCAGATGCCAGTGTAGCTGCAGGGATGAGGGAGCTGTTTCAGATGGCTTTGCTGCATGTGACTCTCTCTTCTTTGCTGTGCCATCACCAATAACACTGACGAGTCCAACATGCTGCCAAAGGCAAGGAATGAAAATGATGTGAAGTGTGTCTTTTTTGGAATAGAGTTGAAAAATGCTTTTTTATTTTAGTGCACAATTTGTTTCTCTGGGATCAACAATAATAGAAGTATTTTAGGACTACATTCTAACTGAACCACAGAGAGTGAGACTGGCAACTACACTGGCCAGAACAGGCCTCGTTTCTACCTATCCCAGCTTTACCTTTTTAGATAAGAAAAAAATGGTAGTGAGAGCTGGAAGATAAATCACTATGTTTTAAGTGCAGAAAGAATAGGCTTCTTTTTTAGATTTGGTGCCAGAATCACTTCCAGGTATGATCACAACCTGGGAACCTGTGCCTAAGTTCATGATTTTATTATGTTCTTTCTCTTCTGCCTTCAAAATGAAGAAGCACCAGAGAAGGCTTTGCAGTAGAGGTGAAAATGAGGATTACAAGTGCCCTTTTAAACACCTACATTAATATAAAAAAGCAAAAAAATTCAAAATACATTGCACTTCTTAAAATCTGCCAATCAGCACTCTTAATGGGTGTTCATAATTACTGTTTGAGCAAGATTTTACTCTAAGTACTACGGAAGGGAAATTTGGCGAAAACTCAGAACAAGTTCTCTGTTTTGTCAGTGTGAAATACTTGATAATTTGTAATGCATTTAGTCATTAATCATTTTAAAGGGCTTTTAAATGGGCATGAAGTCCTTTGAGTCTTTTCCATATACAGACATTGGATCAGGGACCTTTGCTGCAAATTACTTTTGTCTGGACTTCTAATACAATATCAACTTGAGAACAAGGGTTATGCATCACTGTTAAATTTTATTATAAGACAGAGCCATTATAACACATCATGGGAAAGATTTTTGAGCTGTTCTATTAATAACAGCAGTGCTTGATTTCTTTGGTTTAAACTTACCTTTTTTGCATTTTCTTGTGACATTTTCCAGATATAAATTGTTATGATGAAGAGTCATTCGAAGCAAGGGAAAAAGCTGTAATTATGTTTCTCTTTTCTAAAAAAAGAGTAGGGCAAGAGGGGGATTATTTTACACAGATCAGTGAAGGACACCCTAATAAAGATTGGTCTGGAACATTTCTTTTTATGACAATTGACTTATCAGCAAGAGCCATTGTAGCAAATCTGGAAATTACATAATTGCCAGAAACTGTAGATATTTGACTTGGCAAGAACCTTAGGTGTCTCTGATTTATTATTTTAAGAATTTGGCTCTGCAGAGATGAAGAAATGTTTAATGAAAGAACAGTAGAATTCAAATGAAACAAGCAGAGATCGTGTTTTCAGGGACTGTATTTAACTACATTGTCACTACTGCCATAACACAAGTAAACTATAAACTAAACAGAAAATGTCCATCACGGCAAACTGTCCCAAACAGCAATTTGCATGAAATACTAGTTGCAACAACTTAGCAGTCTTTTCCTCTGCTCACTTTCTATAATAGTTTGTGTGCTACCCTTTGGACAATTTATCTGAGTCACTAATTTTATTAGATGCTATTCCTTTTAGAACATGCAAAATGATAAAACCATGAAACTGAAGGGGACATTAATGTACACTTGCATTTTTGCCTGTCCTTCCAAAGTCCTTTCATAGAACAAAGGCATTAGGTATTAAATGTTACAGGAACAGAGGTGACTTTAAGATCAGCGTAGTGGGAATGCTGTAAATACTTGGAGGATTTGCAGACCATAGCAATTCTGAAAACACCCATAATTATTCTCTGTATCAGGAGGCCAGGTCATCACACACTAGATTAAGGTGAATGTCTTTGCTTAAACCATATGCATCAAAGAGATTTACTTTGGCAAGTCCTCCAGGAGAAGTTTTCCCTTTGATAAAGTTCAGTCTTTTTGCCGGAGAAATGCTATTTCCTGAAAATGGATTATCATCTGCTCTTTAATATCTCCTTCTGTTCCTTGTGTTTATCTTACTAACCCTTGGAGGAGCTGCTAAGAACATCACACTGTTTATCTGTCTCAGAGCTCGGTTGGGCAGCAGCAGTTGGAATCAACCACTGCTGCTGATCCATGCAACTGTTGTAAAGGGAAAGAAATCCCACCGCAGCAGTGAGAGACATTCCTATCTCCAAGAAGACACACGTGCTGGCACTGCCATCATCCATTATACCCGCAATGTTGAGCCTGCTATCAGGCTGGGGAGGCTCTGCTGGAAGTTGGACAGATCACTGCCCTGCCAGGACTCAGCATCACAGTGTTACGGAGGAGTAAAACACATGTTAGAAAAAATGTTTCTGTTGAAATGGAAAACTCAGCTGATATATTTCATTGTCAGGAGACTAGGAAGAAAGATGTCACATAAACCCACCTCGTTATCTCCATATTTTTTTTTTTTTTCCAGGAGAAAATAATGAATACATGTTACTGGACATGTTGGGAGAGGGGAAATATGTCAAAGAGACTAAAGTTACCATGGCTAAATGTTATAATTATTGCTAGCAATCAGATAACTCATATGCATCAGATATTCCATATGCATCCCAGTAACACAAATTACTAAAAAACGAGGCCAGATAGGCGAAGATCTCTCCAGAGATCTGAATGCAGACACGAATGAGCAAACTTGCAGAATTAAACTTTTTAACAAATAACAATAAATAACTACTGTGGCCATCAGTAGTAAAATATCCAGTCATCAAAAAACTGCGCACCTCCAGGGTGTTCAGCTTGTGCTTCCCCACTCAGTCAATGTAAGCAGTAGCAGCATGGCTCGCACATTATGTCATATGCTATAAGAGCAATTATGGCAGGACGGTTTTAGGAAGGTTTAGCCTCCTCTTTCTTCCTATTATATATAACAGTTTTATTCCAACTATTTCATATGTTTACATTTAAAAAGCAATGAGGAAAATTCTACATTAGTGATCCTAGATATTCATTCTTTTCTTCTGTATGTGAAAAAGCTCTTTTAAATGTAAATATTATCTTTATTATCTTTGCTTTTATATTCTATGAAAAAAGTAATCTCATCTTCATGATTTTTATCATACGCTATATTGTACACTTTTACTACTTTACTGTGTAAATGTTTCTGCTTAAATACTTTTTCTTTAATTATGACGGAATCCTTCAAAACAAAGGAAATTCAAAAAGTCCAAAATAAATACTAGAACAGTAGAAAAGTGACAGGAATTTTGAAACTAATCATAAAAACATTATGTAATTATTATTTCAGCAATGACTGCATGTGGAAAAGACACTTTAAAAAATCTTAGATGTCACTAAGATATCACTTTTCACTCATTCTCCCTAAGGTCATCCAATAAGACTCTAAAATCCAAAGGCAAGAGTGAAGGGATTTTCAGTCTCAGACTCGGAAGGAGATAGAATAATAGAAACTTTCTAGCATCCTTGCTCCACATATCTCACCTGGTGCTCAACACACTTACTCAAAAACTGAAAGCAGTCACCGCATTACAAAAAGTACAAAAGCTGGAATTATCACTCCTGGAAGCCCAGACACAAGAGTTCTTTTGGCTGAAACATGGATGAAGATGAGCAGCTGAGTCTCCAGAAAGAGGGAAAGAAAGAAAAAAAAGAAGAAGAAGAAAGGAAAAAAAAAATTTTAGGACATCCTGAAAAAGTCAAGGTGTACAAGGTGTACAATAATGAATCACTGTTGGAAAGAAATAATAATTATATTTAAAAAAAAAACTAACAAACTATGAGGAATTTTCCCCACCTCCATGCAGTTATATAGGCTTAAATAGGACAAAGTATTCTGAAATTGTTACAGGACTTGAACTTACTACTTTTGCAACACACTATGAGACAGTTCACAAAAAAAAAAAAGCCTCAGACTGGCTTACAAAAAATGTGTCTATTATAGTTTATTATTTTTGTAAGATATCACAAGTTGTGGGTATAGCAGAATTTGTAGTTGCTGTTTTCAAATATTTTTGTAATATTATCTTACTTTATTGGAACATACTATGAAACTAGTGTTCACATCTTCTCAAATACATATTTTATCTATGTTTCTCTGACTTGACTATTTATCTTTCTTTTACTTTACATCAGAATCATACTTAAAGCAGGGTCTGCTCTCTTGAGTCCTTTCTCTGGCACTAAATAAAACTCAAGAATGTGGCTACCAGTCATTTCACAGCCTTTTATTAAGCCACAAAGAGTTCTCTCATTTTGGAAAGACTACATTGCTGGCAGAACATGTATTAACAGCTACGTTTATTAAACAGAACATGTATTAAACCCGACTAATATTTCCACTTTGCCAAACATTAATTCTTTGCAATTTTTTTTTATTATTATTATCATTCTACATTTAAAATGGACTGGGAAAAAATATTTTAGCAAAATCTGATCATCGGCTTCCTACAATGCAGTTTGGGAACAATATACTGTTTGACTCATGCTAATATTTTTAAGTAATTTTTGCCATACTTCTGAAAATCAACATAAATTTGCCAAGTTCTGAGACTTTGAAAAATCTGTTTATACATGCTCAAGAGAGATATACTGGAGTTAGCAAGAATTTTCTGAAGATATGACTTATACTGAGCATAAAAACATAATACATTCTCACCTAGCTGCCGAAAACATCCTGTCAATAAGATTTTCCATGCAGTTATCACAAAAAAAAAACAAAAACAAAAACAAAAAACAGTAAAATCTATTCTAGAATATCAAGATAACAGTAGAGTTTTTTTGATCAATGCTTTTGTGCTACCTGGAAACTATTACAGTGAGAAAAAATATACAACAAGATACACAAAACTTTTTTCCCTGCTCTCAGTGGTACTTTTGTGATGTTTATGAATGACAAAGGTGAATAATGTGATGAAATTCAATTAACTTATAGAAATATTTCTATCTTAGACAGTTCTTACAGAACCAGAAGAAATCTACTGCCTAGATGTAGTACAGTTTTTCCATTGCAAAAGTCTTTGTAACCACAATTATTCCTGTGCCACTTTCCATTTTGGTGGAGATCTATTAAGAGCTAAGATTTAATTTCTGTGGGATTATATACAAACCCTGTTACTAGAGGTCTACTCTGGCTTATTCGAGCCCCTTCCAGGAATCAGTGACATTTTTTGGAAGGGTGAAATTCTTCTAATGTGAATCTCCAGTATGTCATGTAAAAGACGTATGTGCATAAGGAGGAAAATGACAACACTGATTAAAGAAAACAGTGAGAAATATCATATTCTAGTATGTGTGAAATCATTAAAGATATAAATATCACCGGAAATTGGTGATATACTCAGAATAATGTGAATGTAGGTCCTGATTTACACTAATCTTTTCAGCCTGAGCGAGCAGATAGGGCAGCTTAAAATGATATGGCTGCATGTCACAAAAACACTCCCTGCAATCGAAGTAAATGCGATTGGAAGAGGGAGTGAGCAGCATCAGCAGGGAACAGGCAGGCTGAGCATTGCCCTGGGAACTGCTCTGCTCCCTGCACTCTCACAGCCTCCCCAGCTGAACCTCTCCAAACACCCTGCACTTTATTCAGTCATTCACTGAGTTCAAAGCCATCAGCAAACCTTCCTGTCAGGCTCATTTAAAGCTTGAGTACCTCTGACAGCAACCCTCCTGGATTCTCCATTTCTTGAATGGCTTGACTGAAGGGTCACATGTTATTTAAAGTTCTCTCTCTATATATATATGCATTTTGGTCTCTAGCTTCTAGCTCTTGAGTCCTACATACAGTGGATATTGGTGAATAAGACCTCATATATTTGAGGAGACAGGATATAAGTATTTAACCATTTGGGGACCTCATATATTTGAGGAGACAGGATATAAGTATTTAACCATTTGGGGTTCAGACACGGATCAACTCCCTCTGCCAGGCCAGGATCACACATTTAACAAAGGTTAGGAATGTGGTCACTGTGTGCTGCCTGTACCTCCAGGACAAGCTGAGCTGTAAGGGTACATATACCCTTACATAACCCCTCCAGGGGAAGCCCAGAATGACCATGCTTCTAACCTAGAAGTTTCTGTAACTAAAGGAAAATAGGATGAAAGCAGGACAGACAGTTTAAATGTTTTGTGCAGTCAGGAGATGAAACTGATATGCATCTCAGATCAGGTGATTCACAGCCTACTGAAAACCCCTGAAGGTTTTTTTTTGTTGTTGTTATTCTGTGATTCTACAGCACAGCCTAAAACGGGGAGCGGATTTTGTGATGTAGATGCAGAATGACATATCATAAAAGTCTCCTGCTGGAAAAATTGCTTTTAGGTTGCTATTTTTGTTGTTACTTCTTCTGTCATTACTGTCATTACTGCTATTACTGTTATCCTTCAGAGTCTTTGAGACATAGATCAAAAACAGAATAATGTAAATACTGCTTTGTTGCAAATAACACAACATGAAAGATGTAACTGCTGCATTATTTTCTTCCTTGATGCCTGCATAATGCTGAATTTATTGTGAAAAGGTGAAAAAGTTTCACAACTGAAGAACGTGCTAAGTCACACCACACGTGAGACTTAGACCACGCAGAGCAAGGTGAGCACCGTGGCTGCCTGAGCCCCATTCCCATCAGTGCTCACACTGTCCCCGTTTTCTCTGGCACGCGGGGGCTGCGTGAGAGGAGAGACCAACAGCACAACTCTCTCACGTAATGCTTGGGATCGTTGGGATCTGCAAAAGCCATCGTCACGCTGTGGGAGGGCGAGGAGCAGAGGTGCTGGTGGGGGAGCACCATCCTGTGTGTTCCTCCAATATCCAATATATGTCTGGCTCCCCAGTGCCTTCTGAGGCCCGTGGAAACTGGTGTAATGCAAACAACAACGGGCTATCATCACTGCTGGTCCTCATCCATTCCCTCTCCAGCCCTCAGCTCATCAGACAGAGGGAGGGCACTTCCACCAGAAATGGGATAGGCGTCCACCGTGCGATGGGATTGCCTCCTGACTTAAATACCAGACCCGTTGTAGGCTGGCTGCTGACAGGTTTGAAGCCATGGCTTAGAGGAGTCCTAAATCTCTCATATTTATGCTTCTGGCTTCTCTTTCCCCTCAGGAGGGCTGTGCGAAGCACTCACTTATGGTCTTTTTCCTGGAACTGAGTGGTAGCTCTGCAGTAAAAAGATTCTATTAAAGATGGTCTCCTTTATAGATCAGTATTATAATCCCAGTACACCACACACCTATCCTGAAGCAATTTGTACATTTTCTGACTGCATCCTTACCCTTTGTTGCCCAGAGGTGTTTAAAAAGTGCAAGTTTTCATACACTCATGAGGAAGAAACTAACAAACAAAAAAGCCTTTTTTCCTTAGGGAAAGTAGTTGGAGGGATGGCAACATAAACAAAAATCCTGCACTTTCAGGTAGAGCCTATTATTTGTGAGTCACATCCAGGAGCAGAGGAAAGATCAAAATGAGACTATACAGCATTCGAAGGGGAAACACAGAAGCTCTTGTCGCAATGGATCCATGAAGGTTTAACACAGTGACACAGCAATACAGCTGGTGCTATAATGCAATCCACGGTCTGCTTTGCTCTGGCACTTCTGCTTTTCCACTGCCCCTGGCCTTCAGTCCGTGCCTCTGGACTGGGTCCGGCCTCCGTTAGTGCCACTCGGGTGTGCACATTGTCTGTCCCAACATACCACAACAGAGAGGGGTGGGAAAGGGCACTACTTGACCGGCTTCCCTACATGCGGCATGGGGGCCAAAACGTGGCTGACGCACAACCTTGTTTGCTCACTTGTTTTCACATAAAACTAGAAGAGTACAACAGAGATTGAGATATATAAGGCATTTTTGCACGTGCATCTGAAAATAAAACCTAGGAGTTTTTTTTTTTCTTTTTCAATATGAGATTCTAACCAAATTCAACAAGTAACATCAAATCTCATGGAAACTAATCTAGTCTAATGGCTAACTCATTGTGAGTATCCTAACACAGGATAGGACTTTTAATTATCTGAATGAATCTTAAATTAATTTCAATTCTTTTCTTATGATAAAATCAATCAGCAGGGTTTCATCGTTGAGATTTCAGTCTTGAACAGATGTGTCCCTGTGTACAGCAGTTTGCATGACTGAGGCATCATTTGTTTTCATAATCAAGAGATAATTAAGGCAAGACTATGATAAACATTTAAACAACCCATTATACAGAGTAGAACATTTACATTTTTCATTATATTGTACTTTTTTTTTTTTAGGCACCAGGAAATAGGATTAACCTGTACAATTTATTCCTATTCAATTAGTGATGGTTTCACAACACAAATATTCATTTGTTTAAGTCTGGAACACAGATAAATTTTCCTGTGGGTCATTTTTTATTTTTATTGTATTGTCTTTGGGCCTGCTCTATAAATGGCTGAAAAATAATCCTGTTAAGTCAAATCATAATCTAAAGCTACACCTATAATTATTATTTCTATAGCAGTTTTAATACACAAGATATGAATGTATTGCTTCTTTTCTAAGCTATCTCAAAAAAAAAAAACCCCACACATAAACTTTAATATTTTCTTCATGATGCAGCCTCATTTTATATGTGCCTTTTGTCTAACCTTTTTCTGATCGTTTCCAACAAGTATTCTTGACTCATTTATGGCATTCTAACTTGTTCTCATTATTTTGAGGGGGCTGAATAGTTGGGATTATGTAAAGCAGGATTCCTGCTCTGCAGTACAGAGAGAATGTTTCTCAATTTATCCTTCAGCAATGTGGCAGCTGGGAGCTAAGACACTATCCCAGTCTTTTAAGCTTTTAATTATATAATAACTTTTTTTTTCCAAAATTAAGGACTTGTCTTTGATTTTTTTCTGAATTCTTACAGTTACGTTATGAGCCTGCTTTGGGGAAAAACAACTACCTAAAATTTGTTTTTTGACTTAGAAGAGCTAGGAAGATGGTTCTGTTCTATATGATATAAATTTTATTTTCCTAGGAATAAAACTACATTAAGTCCTGTACAGAAAAGAAGTCTCCAGAAGGCTAAAGACATGACTTGGCTGTGGCTTTCATCTTGTCAGAATTAGGGAGTAGAAAACTTCTTTAATAGAAGAGAGAAGACTTCTGCTGTAATAATTAGGAAGAAAATTTATGCCTCGCCTAAAGCAGTCCTCTGTACCTATGCCAGCTTCATCTTCAGTTGTCACCTAAACTGTCACATGGACACTGGAAGGAATCATGTTAAAAGTGATGGGGATGTAAAAGAAAATCCATATCGCTAGGTAATCTTGGCTATGGTAAACAAGTATGTCATTAAAGAATAATGAGAAGTAAAGCAAATCTAGAAGAGACCTCAAAGTGGTTGCCATAGTTTACAATGTGATATCACTAATTTTAGCATTCTGGTTTCTGGGCACAAACATATGGACAGGAAGATTGAGGAAGGAAGGGCAGAATGGAAACCAGGTCTGGGGCAGAGGGGCTGTAACAACTTGACCCAATATACTTAAATACACCAGAAAACACGACGCAAAGGAAAAAGAAAGTAAGTACTAATATGCCAAAATAATCACTACTTTGTATATAAATATTTGTCTTCAAGGCGAGATGTAGCTTTGACACAAAACAACTGCTTTTTAAATCTTTTTCTGCCTGTGTTAGACTAAATTTGACCAACAGGAGGCAGTCAACTAAAAGCATACAGTTTGCAATCCAAGGAAACTTGCAGAAAATCAGTTATGATTAACAAAGGTTAAGAGTGATTCCTTTTTTAAAAAAAAAAAAAGAAAAGAAAGAAGTTCTTTGTGTCTGGGATTACATTAAAAGTATTTACATGACCTAAATGGAGGAGGACGTTCCAAATTATTTATCTGGCAGGGCTGAGCTAATCTGGTTGTGTTGGCCCACATTTCATCAGGACGGGCTGACTAAGAATAAAGTCCTTCTCAGGTTCCTTTCTTCTAGGTATACCTTACTTTGGGGTTTGACTCTCAGAGTCTCAATGCCAAAGATCACCAAGATTACCACGTACAGATGGGGTAAATGTCAATGCAATCACATGCAGAAGTGACCTCAATGTGACTCTGAATTGCATTGGAAATTTAGGCTCCAGAAGCTGCATATTTGTGATATGGTCAATGCACAATACAAATTGGGATCTACACATCTAAAGAAATGGAAAAGGAAGTCCTTCTATTGCAAGTCTTTTCCTTACTTTTGATCTCAGAATTTAAAAAATTTCACATCTTTCCAAAGTGAAGTAGATTAAAGCAAAAAACATTAGTAAAGCATTCTACACTACAGACTTGGGGTAGTGTGGCTGGAGAGCTGTGTAGCAGGAAAGGATTAGGAGTATTGGTCGACAGCTGGCTGAACATGACCCAACAGTGGGCCCAGGGGCTATGAAGTCAACAACCTCCTGGCTGGCATCAGGGACAGTGTAGCCAGCTGGACCAGGGAAGTAATAGTGTCCCTGTACTTGGTGTTGGTGAGGCCGCACCTTGAACACTGTGTTTAATTTGTGGTCGGTCACTATAAGAAGGACATTGAGGTGCTGGAGCACGTCCAAAGAAGAGCAATGAAGCTGGTGAAGGGGCTGGAACAGCTGAGGGAGCTGGAGTTATTTAGCCTGGAGAAGACTCGGGGGAGACCTCATTGCTCTCTACAGCTAGCTGAAAGGAGGTTGTAGTCAGGTGGGGGTCAATCTCTTCTCCAGAAAACCTACAGAGAAAACAAAAGAAAATGGCCTCAAGTTGCACCAAGGGAAGATCAGGTTAGACATGAGGAAGAATTTCTACAAGGAAAGAGTAGTCAAGCATTGGAACAGGCTTTCCAAGGAAGTGGTGGAGTCAACATCCCTGGCAGTGTTCAAAGAACATGTAGATGAGGTGCCTAGGGACATGGTTTTAACAGGTATGGTGTTGAAGGGTTTATGGTTGCCCAGTGATCTTGAAGGCCTTTTCCTACCCTAGTGATTCTATGATTCTGAACTCTTTCCTAAACAAGAACTTTTGAATTTTACTTGGTGGTTTTACTTGAGGCAGAAAAAAATAGGCATCTCAAGCAGAACTTTCTTTTCATTCTTTTATTTGAAACAGACTTCAGAGTAGGTAGGTAACTTGCTTGGCTAACATGCTTACAATAGAAAGCACACACATATGAAAGGTAGCAAGACACATTCTTTTTTTTCTTAATAAAAATACTCCACAAAATAATAGGTGAGAGCAGAAAACTCCTTTCCTAATTTTGCTAGGAAGCCGCAAGGACACTGAACTTTGGATTCATTCCTATTCTCAGACTTCTCAGGAGATTTGGTACAAGCAAGACATATTTGCTAGAACTCTATATTTTTAGATACAGATAAGGCTGCTACATTGTTTAGAAGGCCAGGATTTCATTTATAAGGTGCTGGATCTGGAAGGCTTTCATGTTAGGCCTAAGCTCGCCATCTCCAGCAGAGGAGGAAATGCAGGATGTCAGCAGGGAGCAACAGAGCAGAGAGCAGAGATGTTTCAGTTCAGTGCATAGGCTGACACAGTTGACTGCAAAATAGAGATTACGTGTGGGTCCGGAGAGCAAAATATTTATGTTAGCATAACATTACTTTCACCAGTAGCACTTCAACAGCAATGCTTGAGCACAGGACCACGCTACCATCCTGTAAATTTTCAGGTTTCTTGCAAAGGTTGAAAGAAGTTGTCATTGCTGACAGATGGCTCCTTTCCTGGGAGGGTGCAAGGGGAATATAATCATGGAACTTGCTTGTGTATCCCTAACTTCACTTCTGAGGATGTGCAAGGCAGCAAGAATCAACAAGGGTTTGTCCTAGGCACTGCTCAGGAAATGTGTCACCACAGGTTCAGGTAGTCTGAGATCACAGTTCAGCTTTGTGGCCACAGAACTTGTTCCTGATTCTTTCTGTTCTTTATCCTCCTCTCCAGAGGCAATTCGCCCACCTGCACTACTTAGCCAGGAGTACAAGCATGGATAATCTGTTCTTAAAGATCATCTTCTCAGATATCTTAGCACCAACTGAGGACTGATCAGGACAGTGATGCTGACTGTGATGAGGAGTTGCTGCTCTGTAGGTTGAAGCCCTTTTCCACCTTCCTCAAATCTTATCCTGGCTATAGGCTTCAGATATTCAAGAAGAAAAAATCTAGAAAGTTGGAACATGCCTGAAGTTGACTGCAGAAAATTCTCCTCCCTATAACTCAGATGACAGGCACCAGAGTGGGATATGTGGGGTCAAGCTTCAAGAAAATCAAGCTCATCCATCAGTGGCAGAGCCAGTAAAAACAGTTTTTCTTCAGATTTTAGTGTTATGCCCTTGATATCTTCCCCTGACAGCAACAAGCTACTACAATCCTAATTCTTCTTTTCAGATCTCTCTCCCTCATCTATTTCTCTCAGTTACCGCTCCGTGTACATCTTACTTTCTGTTCCCTTTGCCCAATATCAACTCCCACTTTCCATCACCTCCCTGCTTCCAGACCCTTCTCTGCTTGGGGCAACAGGTAACACAGCAGACCTGGAGAATGCAGACCAGCCAGGCAGTACCCGTTTGTCGTTACGCAGCAGAGCCCAACATTTCATTTCTATGACTGCCTGGGTAGGGCAAAAATTTCCAGGCTGTTGCTGATTTTCATTAAATGCTTTGAGAATTTAAATCTCCTTAAGATCTTTATCCTTCTGTCAAATTTGCTCTGAACAGGGCATCACTGGGCAGTGACAGACAGATAATCACATAAGCCTCCTTTCACGGGGAACTCATATTGAAACCCAACAGGAAAGCCATAAAAATAATTATGCTCCTTTTTAAGAGAAAGGATAGAGACAGAAAGACCTGATACAATGTGGTAAAGATTTTGCAGTAACTAAGGTTGGAGACCATGTTTTAGGTCCCCCTTCAAAACATTAGGGGTCCTCTGTGTGGTGCTTACCCGCATGGTGACGTACAGGCACCACTGACTACAGGCGTGTATTGTGCAGACACCAACTCGGGAGGAAATCAGCTGATCTTTCCTCTCTCTCCATCCTCCTGCCCTGGCTAATCAGTCTGGGAAATGGACCTGATGCTTGGGATAAGCAGGTCTGCAGAGGCAGCCGGCAGCATTTCAGGAAGAATATACATGTTATATAAGTGGTAGGTATTATGTAAGCAGCCATGTGGGATTCTGTACTTTAGGACAACCCAGTCATTGCCTGTGTTTCCCATTGTGCCTGTTGCTTAAATTACTGTTTCTAAAAGAAAGGAATTATATTTTCTAAAAGAAAGGTATTCTCAGAGTTGTAGTGCAGAATAACAGCCCCCAGGTCCCTGAAAATCTGCCTGTTTTCATTGCTGAAAATGTTATCACTATTCAATAAAAAACAAACAAACAAAACTGCTGCTGTCAGTGTTACATCAGTCAGGTCACTGCATCTGCATAAGGGATCTCCGAGGTGGGGGCTGCCGCCTGGCGCTGGGCACAGCTCCTGGGGAGCCGAGGGGGGCCGGACCCGGGGGGATCCTGCTGCTGCAGCGTGGGAAAAGTGGCGGTTCCCTCCCCGTCCCATCCCTTCTCCATGCCCTGTCCCATCCCTTCCCCATGCTCATCCCATCCCTTCCCCATGCCCATCCCTTCCCCATGCTCATCCCATCCCTTCCCCATGCCCATCCCTTCTCCATGCTCATCCCATCCCATCCCCATGCCCATCCCTTCCCCAGGCTCATCCCATCCCTTCCCCATGCCCATCCCTTCCCCGCCCGGCCGGCGGCGGGCGGGACCGGGCGGGACAGGGCGGGCCAGTCCGGGTCGCTCCCGCCCCGGCCCCGCAGCCGCTGCCCGTGTCGCCGCAGAGCCCGTCGCCCCTCGTCGCTCCGGCCACCATGAGCGGCTCCAGCCCCGAGGCCACCAAGGACGGCGACGAGGCGCACGTGCCCGGCCCCGAGCAGGACGGGGCGGACGCCAAGGGCTTCTACGACTCGGAGCTTCCCAAGAGGCCCCGACCGGTGAGCGGCGGGACCGCGACCGGGTCCGGGACCGGGTCGGGGGGGTGGCATTGGGCCCGGGGGGCGGCTCTGCGACCCCGCTCACCAACTCGCCCCGTAGCCCAAGCCGCAACACGCCATCACGGTGGCCGTGTCCTCCCGAGCCCTCTTCGACCTGGTGGAGGAGCAGCTCATCTACGAGGAGCAGGGCGTGGAGAAGTACGTGCAGTACCAGCAGCAGAACGAGAACGTCACCCTCAAGCCCGGCCCGGCTTTCTACTTCGTCAAGGTAACAGGGGGCCGCCCCGAGCGCCACGGGCCCTTTCGGGAGAGCTGCAGGAGGAGGAGCTGGCGGCTGCGCTGCCCTCAGACGGGGGTTGGAGCAGGGGAGGCAGCGGGAACACCACGCTTTTGCTCCTAATTTGAACTCTACTTTTTCTCCCACTTTCTTTTTCCCTTTCCCTTTCCCTTTCCCTTTCCCTTTCCCTTTCCCTTTCCCTTTCCTTTTCCCTTTCCCTTTCCCTTTCCTTTTCCCTTTCCTTTTCCCTTTCCCTTTCCCTTTCCCTTTCCTTTTTCATTTTCCCTTTCCTTTCCTTTCCCCTTCCCTTCCCTTCCTTCCCCTTCCCCTTCCCCTTCCCCTTCCCCTTCC
>JAVCKT010017911.1:51490-66449 GCA_032273925.1 Rhynchotus rufescens
CCTTCTGCCACCGCGTCCTGCAGGTACGGCCCGCGCCGCGCCAACGGCCGCCGCAACGGCCGCGCCAACGGCCGCAACGGCCGCGCCAACGGCCCCGGCCTGCGGCTCTTAGTGTCTATATGTGCTGCATATTGAAACGTACATGTGTGTTTATGGCTTACGTACGTGTGGACGTGTGCAGGGTAGTGAGGCATGCGCTGCTTCGTGCCCTGGGTCTGCCCCTGGGGTATAAAGCGTTGTGGTTTTATTATCCGTCTCATTCTGCCTGTGCCCCGACCTGCTGCCCTTGCCGGGCAAAGGCATTGCCCTCATGCCATGGCTGGCGTTGGGGTTTGCCGAGTTGTGCACGACCTGAAGGGAGGATGCCCGCGCGTTAACCCTGGTTTGAAGTAGTGTCGTGAGGCGTGACGTACGCCACTATGGGTTTGCACTGCGCTGGGACTGGAAAGGAAAAGCTTGTGGTTTATCTTATATATACGTATAGGTTTATCTTATATATACGTATATGCATTTATAGGAGAGAAATGTTTTGCCTTTCCTCCATTTTCTTTATTTTAAAACGGTGTTATTGCTTTGAATGGGTGTTACAGCCCAGCTCTGTCTCCGGAGGAGTAAAGAAAGGCTCACGTGGATGTGCTGCTCACTGCTGTAGCAGCCCTGCATCCTCCACACACGTCCTGAAGCTGTTGGCCACTGGCAGCTGAATTTAGCAGATAGAAATATGCAAATACATCAAGTTTTTGCAAGTCTCCTGAGAATTTGAAGTTAAGCGGGATGGAGGCATCTGATCAATTCTGTTGCTAGAAATGCTGCAGGATGATTTCAGTTGTATTTTTGACACCAGAGTTGGGGTTCTCATCATTTCTAGCTAATAAAGCCGTGAGACGCAGTCATAGGAAACCAAGCTCAAAACCATTTTCTCCTCATTTTGAGATTCTCCTCAACAGTGACGGTCATTCTTTGGGATAACATTTGTTTTCTTTATTTTATTTGGGCAGTATTTGTATGGTAGAGCATGTGTCCAGAGTGAACGTTTTACCGTAATTCAAATTATGACAAAGCATAAATGAACCAGCTTTTGCAATATAAGCAAATTACTTTATAAAGGAAAACAAAATGCATCACAAAGTTGTTCTTGGAGAGCAGTTGATTTTGTTCTGCCCATATTAAAAGTACCAGAGATATATGTTCAGTTTAGTGGTTATTTTATTTTATTTTATTTTATTTTATTTTATTTTATTTTATTTTATTTTATTTTATTTTTAATAGTGCATTACAAGAATATTAGAAAATTGCAGTTCAGATGACTACAAGTGAAATTATTTCTTTCTAACATTGATACATGAAACAAACATAACAATATGTTTTGTATGACACATTATAAAACTGAATGATTTTTTTTTCTTTCCTATTTAAAGGAAGAGCCAAGGCTGGATGTTCTGATTAATAATGCAGGGATATTCCAGTGTCCATACATGAAGACAGAGGATGGTTTTGAGATGCAGTTTGGTGTAAACCACTTGGGTCACTTCCTGCTCACCAATCTTCTTCTGGGCCTCCTCAAAAATTCTGCTCCGAGCAGGATCGTGGTAGTATCCTCAAAGCTTTACAAATATGGAGAGATCAACTTTGAAGACTTGAACAGTGAGATAAGTTACAATAAAAGCTTTTGTTACAGTCGGAGTAAACTGGCCAACATATTATTTGCAAGGGAGCTAGCCCGTCGATTAGAAGGGACAGGAGTCACTGTCAATTCGCTTCATCCTGGGATTGTCAGAACAAACCTAGGCAGACACGTGAATATTCCTTTGCTGGCAAAACCCCTGTTCAACTTGGTGTCGTGGGCTTTCTTCAAAACACCTCTGGAAGGGGCCCAGACTTCTATTTATTTGGCATCTTCTCCTGATGTGGAAGGTGTCTCGGGGAAATATTTTGGGGACTGCAAAGAGGAGGAACTCCTGCCCAAAGCCATGGATGACTTGGTTGCAAGGAAGTTATGGGATATCAGTGAAGTGATGGTTGGACTGTTGAAATAAGTGCCAGAGACTATCTGCTAAAAAAAAAATGCAGATAACTTATTATATTTTTGCAACACTGTAATCCTCTACTTAAATGGTGTGGGAATATATATTACTTTGCTCCTGAATGTTGGAGAAGTGATTCATGCTGGAGCTCAGTTTGGAAATATATAGTAATCAGTATTTAATAGACAAGTATTAAAAAGGATCTCAGAGTTGAGGATGTGAGTATGACTTCTGATTAAATCTTTGGAAACTCATGTTTTACAAATAAAAATTAAACACAACTGTGTTCTGAATGTATATGCTTATTTGTCATGTCCTGCTGCTTGTAGTTGGGTTTGACAATGGCATTGATGGTAAACAAAACACTTCTGTGAAAAGACTACAAGAGTTTATGCTTATAATAATAACAGGACTGTTGTCCTTTTGAGCCATCACGATGAGAAATAAACAGTTTTACCGGTGTCTTACAGTGTAATCCTTTAGACCAGAGTGCCAGTGAAAGGTTTCTCATCAGTGATATCGTTCAATGAACAAGAGCTCTTGAGCTGTATGTAGCTGAGTTGTGAAGCACAAGTTAGCCTCTTGACTACATTTTGTACAAGCTGTATTTTCTTTTTTGTTTGTTTGCTTGTTTTTCATATGTGCCAAACGTGCTATTTATTGTTTTGCACAGACACCTTCAATTGCACCGAAAAATCATCTGACTGATGTATTACACTCTTGGAAGCACTTCGTAGGCCGAGTTGTGTTTATGCAGAGTTTGCAAAAAGATCTCAACCCTAACTAGACTAGACTAGAAAAGCCAATATGCTTTTCAAGATGTGTTTGATTTTACTGATGGCACTTTAACTCAATAATAAGTCTGTCTAATAAAACTTAATGATACTCTTTAATAAAAATATATATATTTAAAAAGAACTTAGCAGTATTCATTCTTTCACCGGGGAAAATACAATTTGGAAACCAGCACTCCTGATGCAGTAGCATTGTTTCACAACTGAAAATGTTGACCTCTGCTAGTTTAGCATGCCTGTGCTGTGTTGAATTAGCAGGATTAAAATGGGCCCAAATAAATACACGAATATTACATAGAACCATGATATATTCTTTTTGATTTCATGGAATTAAGGGGTTTCTATGAACATTTATGACCTCTTGCCGTACTCTGAGTTAATAAAACATTCTGATAGTTAATTTAAGGAACAAAATGTTTAAGGCTAATCTAATGAAAACACAAATTATTCAAGTGATATTAATAAATGATGTAGGCTATAGATTCTTATCATCTACTTATAGTTACTAGTTCCAAACTCCTGTTTCTGAGACTTTTTCCTCTGCTTATTCAGGCAGACTCATCATATTTTAACTTCAGCACAATGGAGTAGTAATCGTCTATCATTCCCCTTCACTACCAAGGCCGTGCTCTGGTGAATGACGGGTATCGGAGGAAAATCCTGCTTTCACTGTGGAAAATCACAAGGCAGAATAGGAAACTTAGCAGACTTCTAAGCACGTCAGCCATACTGCTCATTGTAAGGTGAGGGCTAGAAAGGCAAGAGTTGTCTCGTAGTCTCAGTGTTGAGCAAACAGTCTCTCTTTTATGTAACGGGAGGCTAATGACATCTTTTGAGAAGATTCTACGCTTGGACCTGTATTGTTACATTTCACATCTTCATCCAAATCTGTTGGGCTTGGTCTCAGTACTGAGATAGAGAGATAGAGAGCTATTTCAATACAGTATTGCAATGCTTCCAAAAAGCCATGGCAAGCTCTCTGCGTTACTGTTCTGTAACCTGTTTAATCCAGGGCTATTGATGTAGTTAAGCCAGAACAGTCACATTCCAGATACCTCCCTCTACTATTGCTGCCATATGAGCACCACCATCTTCGAATAAACTGGTTTTCAATTAAGAATGAAGACTGTAAGCTGAAAAAGGAGTGAAAGTTGGACCTTAACGAGGGAGAGTGTGTAAAGTTCGGGGAGAGGCAGAGCCGCATCTTTCACAGTTCAGCAGAGGGTTTTATTGCATTGCAACAACTACATTATAGGTAAGCAGTGAAGCCCTGGCTACAGTGAGATCATTTTGAGATGTGTGGTTAACATATATGTTCAGAGGTAACTCTTCCAAAAGCCAGAACGTACCTTCTTCACCTACACTTCCATAGCTGAGACTTGGAGGGTCACAGTGGGGACTGAGCTGTGTTTGCTGGCAGTGCTCTGACTTTCCCCAGTGGAGCCTTAGGCCAGTCTAGGCAATGAACTGAAGCACTTCTGTGTGGCCCTCTTTCACATTGATCAAATTTACCTTTGGCAGCAACGCTGTAGCGTAACAGTGTTCTAAAAGGGTTATTTTAAAACCTCTATGTGTGTGTGTGTGTGTGTATGCAGACATTTGTGCAGGTGCAATTTAATCCTTTATGTAAAAGACCAACAGGAAGAGCTGTCAGCAATTTGCTGGGGAGTTGAAGAGAGAGTGAGGGTTAATTGTTAGCCTGAGAGTGTCACCTGCTGCCCAGATTGACTTGACATGACATGAGACATAGGGCTCAGGGGCAGATCTGTTGAGCTTGATCTCAGTATGGAGCTTAATTGCTTAAAGTTGCATCCAGAGAGAGATATTCACTGTCCGCTTGCAGTCAGAAACCATGCAGACGCAGCTGAAGGAAGGAAACATTTGTGTCTAGCAGATGAAGAAAACAAAGTATGTTAAGGGGAATATTTCAAAAGTGCTCAGAATAATTTACTGATCTTTGGTTGTGGTGCCTTTGAAAGCATCCCCGTAAGCAACTTGCCTCATAGTTAGATCATGGTTAGAGTTTAAGAAATTCTTTCTTCACTTTTTTGATTCTCAGTCCCAAACCATAAGTACAAGCCAGTCCTGTCTGCACACATGGTGCTATTATAGTTGAGGTTTCTGCCAGTGAACTAAATTGCAGTTGCATGTATTTATTTTATATGCCACATCTGTTTAAGTAAAGAGAAACTTACGTACGTTTAAAAAAATAGTCTAAGTCTGTCACCAATTTACCTTCCTTACCTTGCCACAAAACCCAGCATCTATCACTAGGTAAAGGGACAACACTGCTCTTTCAGCTGCTACAGGCAAAACAGCAGACAAGCTTATAAACCCAGCATGAGTCCTGCAGTAAAAATTCTCCATCTTAATGAGATAAATGATCATTTTTTTCCATGATGCAATAAAAACAGAAGCATTTAAACTGTCCCCTCTTTCTTCAGTGGTTGCCTGGTTTGCCTAAGCTCTATGAATGCTTCACTGGGTTCAAAGCCAGGGCCTCACAAATGTGTGGTTTCACTATATTTCTGTTAAAAAAGAATGTGGATAATTCCCACTTCAAGCACACTTGATTTTTTTTCCACTTAATGCCATAAAGAAAATAAATAACTTGCAAAAATCATACAAATAATTTTAAAATAGAAGGCCTGTTCCCTTTTTCGCATAACGTTTTTCCAAACTAATCGTGCAGAAGGTGATAGACATGCAAAAAGATCCAGAAGGCCTACACAGCTGAGTTATTTCTTTTTGATTTCTCTCAGAACGGTAAAACTATTTCTCATAACAGAATATGTCTACCACTATCTATACTCTTTACCCACCACTTCAGCTACCATTAGCAGCCTATTGCACCTGGTTACTAATCTGATAAAATTAGAATTGAATATTTAATTGATTCCAAATGTCCTATGTAACATAGGGAATGTTTTCCTAATCAATTATTTTTGGGAAGGCTGGCACACTAACTCCTAATTAGATTAACTTTATTTATTTATTTATTTATTTATTTATTTATTTATTTATTTAATTTAAGAATGATCACATCTTTTCAGTAAAAAAAAAAAAAAAAGAAACGTAATTAAGATGGAGAGGGAAGAAACAGGTATTTGTCTTCATGGCCAAAGAAAGGAGTCTGAAATCTTGGTTTTATCAAAAGTAATGAGAATCAGGCCCCTAAATGTTTCTGCTCCTCTTGGTCTCCCACCCTTAGGATCGAGAATTAGTTGGATGGTGACTTGTTTTAAACTTGATAAATGAAGATGTGTGCACTTTTTTGAGAGAGAGAAAAAGAGAAAGATTTTACAAATTATAGTTCTCTTTATGTTAATATTAAACATTCTGGCATGTTCTTCCTAAAATGTCATTCAATCTCTGAAGGTCTTAGGATGCCATACAGTTTGCCAGCTGGACTGCAATTTGGTGATGTGATGGTATTTCTGTTCATATCAATATTGTTGCAACCTTCCTCAAGAGCAGGCCACCATCCTGGCCCCTCTGGAGTCATAGCATGACCGTCTATTCTCCAAATCCCATCCGTTCTTGAGACAAGCAAACTCTTCCTAGATCCTGTTTGCAAGGAGGGGTTCATGAACAGGTCTGCAGAAAGGGAAGTGATGTACCTGAAGGCCCAGAACCCAGAAACACTGCAATAAGTAGGTTTGTATCATGCTGTGTTCTGTTTCATGGATGGGAACATCTTTTCTAGTAGAATAGATAGGAATTTTAGCCATCAGCCTGTCCTAACGGCCAGTCTGTGCAGCACTGTGGATTTACCCATGGGTAAACTCTGAGGCATATAAGGTTCATCTGCATAGACACTGAAAAAAAGTGTAGGCCTGCTCTATGGAGGCATTTGTTCATCATATTTTGCTCTAAGTAGAGACCTTCAAAAATATGAGTTCATTTTGTATCTACTAGCTAGAGGACATTAATCTAATTAATCTAACTAATAACTAATTGTATCTCAGGAGACCCAAGACTGGGGTCCCCAAACAGTAAAGTGGAATAGAAGATGTATGCTTTCTTCCACTCACAAGTTCAATGGAAGCAGTCTGACAAGTCAAAAACAACAATTAGAAAGGTTTTTTATGGATTTTTCTGTTTAGTTTTTGATACCTGATACCTGAAGGCAAAAAACAGCCTTTTTTTTCAACAAAGCAACACAGTCATTCACTATGGAAAACCCATAAATGAAAGGAAATGGCTTAATGTAGTAGGTGTTCATTTTTAAGGGTTCTGTTGACAGAAGTAGATGAGTGAAAATATTGTATTTCATATTCGCTTTTTGTTCAGTAAATAGCATGGCATTTTGATGCTGCCTAGAGGGACAGCTTTATACTATGGTGGTCTAAACTGAAATTTTTCATTAATATAATGAATCTTTTTTTTTTAAGTTGAAGTCAAAGAGAAAAACAAAGAAAAAACCCCACGGAGTTTATCTTTTGCTCATCTGGAAGAGTTTATTTTAAACATGGAACATTGTTTGCTGCTGTGGAAATGAAAGTGAGAGTTGCAGCTTTCTTCCCATGCCATCTGGCAGATGAGTTACTTGCGTATGGTATTCACTAATGCAAATAACCCCGTGTGTGTGGTAGCACTGTCTCCGTCCTGATCATGCAACTGAGCTGGCTGAACCCTCGGTGCCTCACATGCGGCTATCAGCAGAACAATGCAATAGATTGTTTAAAATTAGAACAATACTATGGAAAGGGATATGGCATATTCCTCGTGCTTTTACCTTCGTGAAGCGCTTTCCTAAGCTGGACTGAGCTTGATGTTTCCTTTTCATTCTGTGATTATTGCTCATGGTTTTATTCAGTCCAGTCCTCCTCAGACTTTAGCCCCCTCATTTCAGTGTTTACATATAGCCTCAGAGCTCAAGTGAGACCAGAACATTGGGCATCCTTAAATTAGCATCCTTACCCTTGCGATAATCATGTTTCCTCCTGTAAGGTCCTTTCCTGACTTCATGAAACCTTTATTCCTGCTGAGAAGTAACTCCATTTCAACAGGAGAGTGGCATATTGGAACCAGAATCTTTGTGGAAAGGAAGTCCTCTAGCAAATGAGTCATCTTCAGCTGAGGATATTCCCATGTATCAGGCAAAAGATACAGCTATTTCTCTCCCATATTAGGTACTGCCTCCTTTGGCTGTAAAATGAAAGGAAAAGTCTTTGTTATTTTGGGAAGAAGCTTGGTTATTTTAGGAAGAACTATAATTGCCTCAAAGAGCAGATCCCAGGCTACAAGTAGGTGGAGGCATTCACTTACATCCTTGTGTTTCACTTCTAGGGAGGAGTTGGTCTTCAGTTGCTTTTCCATACTCAGGACTGTCTGCTGGTTCCCTTCTCAATACATTTTTTTTTTTTTTTGAATGACGTTTCCAAAATGCCTGTCTCTGACTGACTTAGAGACTATCTCTGACTTTCCAAAGCAACTGTCTCTGATTATGGTCAGATGGGTCCCTAATTCTGGTTTGAGATTCCACTTGTAGGACTAAAAGACCAATGTTTTCAAGTCTTTTATTTGTTTTCTTGTTTCTTGTTTGTAGGCATATTTTTTTAATTGGCTCTGGTCTTCATAAATGTCCCTTCAGAAAATTGTTGTTTTGATTTAATTTGATTTGTGAGCGCCCTTTTCAGAAACTACCTTTTTGATTTTAATAAAGCTGAACAGCTCTGAAAGTGTGGATTTTTCTTCCAGAATTGATCAAAATCATTCATATGTGAAATTAAATTAGATACGCAATGCAGAGAATTAGGTAGTAATGATGGGGAAGGAATTGAGAGCACAGCTCTTTTCCTGAAGAGCAGATGACAGTTTGAACTTACTGGCCACATAGGTATTTCTAAACGTAAGTGCCAGGACTTGTTTCCTGAACCACAAGCCCAATGGAACAGCGGGGGCACGTTCATGTTGTCAAATCCTGTTATTCCTCCTATCAGGTATGGGTACATCCAAACTGCTTTTTAGGAGGGTCTATGGGTCGTGCTAACTCCTGAATCATGCAGAGAGCTGTTTTAGAAAGTATTAGCTGGCTGGAGCCTAAACGGTGCCAAGAACTGCCCTAACTATTAAACAGTATAGATGATCAAGTTTCAGTGCCTGAGCTGGAGCCTTGTCACCATTTAATTGGTAGAATGTGCATAGCCAAACATATGCCCCTTTCCTCCCTCAAGTGTTAACAGAAAAAAGGTGATTTTTCAATTTACTTTCATGATATTCGGAGATCCTTCTGGAACACTGAAGGAAATTTTCTCCTACTATTTTTATAGTACTAAAATTCCACTGACTCTACTGTAACTTCTATTGACTGACCCTGTAAACATATGGAGAATCGGTACTGTTATTAATATCAGCATGTCGTCATCCTTTTTTCTTTTTCAATTTTATAACTAAAGCCCGATCACTTGAAATTGTGTCTACTAATATAGCACTGGACTATGGAAATCTTATTTTATCAAAATGTGTTATTCTTGGACTAGAATTCACAGAGTTGTGCTTTATACGTCCATAGATTTTTAAGGCCAGAGAAGGCCCTTAGATTACTTAGTCCAGCTTCCTAAATGACACAAGCCATTTAGCTTAACCCAGTTAGCCTTGTGTCAAGTCCAGGAATTTTATGTTTGGCTAAGGCTTATCTTCAAGAAAGATGTTCAGTGTAGATTTCAAACCATTGGTAGTTGGAGAATCCATCACTTCCTTTCACAGTGCATTCCAATGGTTATCAACTACACTCCTAAAAATGTGTGTTTTGATTATTGTCTGTATTTGTCTGGCTTCCACTTCCAGCTCTCACCTCTCATTATGCCTTTTTGTGTGTGTGATATGAGAGAGCTGCTGTTATTGCTCTATATTTTCTCCCTGTGGGTGATACTCACATGCCTTTATCACTGAAATCATCTCTAGATTTTATTATTAAACTCATCAGACTGGATCCCTTTAATCTCTTATTGCAAAGCCCTTTTCCAAGGTTTCAAATAATTTCTGCAGCTCTTCTACACTTCCTCTCCAGTTTTGTACCTCCTTTTGTGAAATTAGACAACAAAAACTGAATGTCACTTCCCAGCCTCTTTCTATTTATAGATGTTTAATGTACTTCTCAATCTTTTCCCTCTGTTGCTCTAAGGCTATCTGTAAGCTACTAATTTAAATATGCCTTGGGCTATTCCTTGGAAATGATGCCAGCTGGAATATCTACATCCACATCTGTACTTTTAAACACTCTTTATCTTCCACAACAGGATGTCTGCATCCAAACTACTTTTTGGGAATGGTTCCTGCCAAGTGCTAATATTTCAGTTGTATTAAGGAATTGTTTGGGACAATGTTGGCCTAGGTCAAAATTATGCTAGAGACCAATCTAACAGCCTTGTGGTACAAATGATCAATGACCAATGCTTAGGAATATTTCTGGACAGTTTTTAATTTACTAGTGCAACCTAAGAATTTCCAGATCTCTCCAATGCATCACTTTGCTGTTTTTAATTTCAGTTGAAGTTTTAAACAAAGATATGTTTCTCTTAACTGAGAAACCTAAAAGTCAGGTATGTGGTCTTAGTAGGTCACCTATGTCAGGTCATGACATAGTTAAGTTCGAGACAAGCATGTCCTGATTTTCATTCACCCCATTTCTCTTAGATGCATGTTTTTGAATCAACTGTATGGCCAGTGGTTCTTCTTCTCACCACTGACTGCAACAGGCCAAATGAAGAATCCAAGTCAAACTTCTCACTCCTAGACTTAGGTGAGATGATTCCTACTCGGATGAGTCCTACTAGTGGTATTTATGCATTTAAGTCCGGGCAGTATTTTCTCTGAAAATATTGCTCATAGACATATATTTACATGGATATTTTAAATAGTTTTTTTAAATGAGGAAAGAGTTTTAAAAGAAGAAATAACTGGAGAAGAAATAAAGCTTCCTATCCCAAGTTTAAAAAATCCATCAATGATTTTATCTCCCCTTTTAATGTGGTTCCCTTGACATGGCAGGACAGGTGATAATCAGCAGATCCTACATTATCTGATCTCAGGACTATTCTTTGTCCTGCGCAGTGCAGATGTTGTGCTAGTTGGAATTGTTTACTTGCTTCCCTCTCCTCCTACAGAAGTTTATGAGCAGCCACAGACAGAATGAGTGGAGGTAGAATGCCAATTAATATTTCTTCTAGTATAAACCAATGTCCACCTGAAATCAGCTGAAGGTTTTTCACGGACCTGAATCTCACAGAATATTTTGAAAAATATCAAATTGTTCTGATACATGAAATGAAAACTCTGCTGCATCTCTTTCCACAATTACCTACCAGTCTCATAAGTGGAAGGATAAGGTAGCTCTTTCCTAGCAGAATGAGTAGACAAGACTTAGAAGTGGCTACCTCTGCTCTATGCAGTCTTCTAATACTATTACACTAATCTATGTATCCTTCTGTGTGCTTCTATGTGCCCTCATCCTACCTCTCAGTGTTTACAGCTTAGCTTAATGCTGTTCAAGCACACTGAAGTACTCCAACAGTCTCATTCAGGTGCACTAAATTGAAAAACATACACAAAATGGCAGTTTTATGGCATAAGGTCATCACATGGAGCCTTGAGTGGTCATATTACTAAATGCTATGAAATATGAAAACATCCAGTGTTCTCTAGAGAGAGAGTTAGGTAAAAGTAATATAGATGTAAGTTAATCTGCATCATTTGGCCTTGAGACCAAAGTTGACCTTTTTAGTCAACACTGTGGGTATACTCTTTGAAATATAGCTTGCATTAATACCTTGTTGAGCAGAGGCCATAGATGATGTAAAAGTCTCCGATTCATGCATACATCTAGGTTAACTAACAGCTAAAGATGAATCTTATAACTGCTGTTCACCTTCTTCCAGAGACTTGGAGAGGACTTGTGAAGCAAGAAGAGACAAATGCAATTAAGTTTTTGTGCTTCACAGACAGCTTTTTAGCTGTGACTGACACTAGTTTGTTTTAAAGTGGGCAATAAATTGGCATAGATTTGAATGAGATTCATGTTCTGCTCAGCCATCCTTTTGACAGTACTCTAGAAGGAGTAGAAGGTGCAGCAAGATGTAGTAACTGTTTCAGTTACCCAATCTAAATCTACCTGCATACATTATTAAGAGCCTTGAGTTTCTTCTCATGTATAAACCAGCTTTAATATTAACTTGAATGAACAAAGACAAAGCTTGAACTGCTATTAATTTGCACCTGAAAGAGTACTTGTGTGCAGAAATAATTTGAAATGGTACCTTATTTGGAGTGAGACAGACAGAGGCCTGTTGGAGACATACAATGGGGATTTGTTATTATTTTCATTAGGTTTTATTATCATCACTTTCAGTGACACATAGAGTGTTTATTTCATCACTCTATAAGGAGTTTAAACATTACACCAGCAGCCTAATATTTCTCAGCACCTGCCCATCTGGCAACCTGTTGTTTTCTAAAGTTTGTTCTGCCACTATCAATTTTGGATCAGCACTTTTGCAGCTGATCAAAGTGATGAGATTACTTATAACAAATACTTCCTGGGCAAATATATCACTATTTGGTTCCACAGAGCCCTGCCAATGAAAGACCACTGCAGCAGCTTGGGCCAGCAAAACGAGTGTATATGCAGAAAACAGTGATGCAGCTCTCTCATTTCTGATGCATTGTAAATTCAGCATTTTCTTTCTTTTATTATTTGAGATCATTTAGAGTTCTCTTTGAAAACTAATTTAGGAATGTTGGCACAGATCATAGTGTAACATATGCAATTTATTACGTTAACAATGTTTGATAAAACAACAAATATGAATAATCCTGCTGAGCCCAGAGAATGCAAATGCACAGAGAAAGCAAATGCAGGCTTTATGCTATAGTTTGGTCTGATTTTGGTATAGTACAGTTAATATGTTTTGAAACAGAAATATGCATGGCAAACTTTTGTCATAAGACTCTAATAAAATTCTTTCTCTTTATCATTTTTAGTTTTTCCTTTCAATCTTCCCTCTTGTTTTGTTCAAATGAAAAAAATAGAAAGCATATATTTACCATCCATAAAAAAATAAATTATGCTCAGCTGCTATTCTTAAAAATGCTGGAACTTTAGTCCATTCTATTCCTGTTTACCCTCTGCACAGTATATAGTATAGCATGGAAAACTGTCCAGAAAGTTCCATGTCAACCCATGGAGATATTAATGAACTCTATGCTTTCCTTTTTGGTAGGGGAATTAAACAGCTAAGCAAGTTGGAGCTTCACTGCCTAAAGATGATGGAAATAGCATAAAGCAGGCACAGTTAATAGTCAGGCAGTTAATATAGTGAGAAATCCATTTACGTTGTTGACTCAGTAATTTATTTGCTGTGCTGTTGATTTAATCTCTGCCAAGAGAGAGCTTGGTCACGGCTTTTTAAAATGCATCGTAAGAAGTTACATAGAACGACTGGAAGAAAATAGTAATAGGCAGGTCATGGTTGGACTGGTTTGGAAGGAGCCTGGGAATTAGTGACCGAGAAGGTCAAACTCCTCCTCTCTGTCCCTGAACTTCTCCAAATTGCTCTGGGCTTACTTCTAGTGTCAAGTGTCCTTCACCAATAAACCCCATATGCCCATGTGGCATCAAACTAGGCAGGCCACAAGTAAGCCTTGGAGCACTGTAAATTCACTTCCATCTGCCTTGCAGAAATGCTTTCTCAAGTTTCATTCTTTCTGCTTGAAACTTTCCACTGCTCACTGGGGGGAAATTCAGAAGTGTAAGTTCCATTGATTCTCCAAGAGAGGACTTTTTTTCCTAATTCTGTCAGATGACATTAAAAAAAAATCCTCCTTTCTGATTGCTAACTACCAACAGGGTAACTACTGCCACTGAGCTGAAGGAAGTCAGCAAATGAACCCATGTGTAAATGAATGCTATTAACCATCAAATTAGCTTCCTCAGCAGTGGGCAATACCTTACTTCATTAAAGTTCCATTCTTATTGTCCATTTGCATCTAATTTAAAATTTAAGTCTGGGGAAGTTTATCCCTGGTTTTTGTTAGCCAGATTAACTTTAAACACAGTACTTAAATTATGTTTTTTTGGATCTTTCAGCAAGTCAAAGTAGCTGCCAGTTTTTTAGAAATGAGCAAATTTACTATTTCTTATGAAACGTATTGTTTGTTTGAAATTTGCACTGAGGCATTGCCATGTGTTTGTACATATGCTTCAAGGATGGATCCGCTCCCTGCTCATAAATTACAAAATTGCTTTTCATTACTCCCTAAGCATTCATTGTTAGTTTGACGTTAGTTCAGGATACAGTGAGATTTCTAGGAAGAAATGAGAACATTTTGTGTCTATTTGCCAGTCATGCTGAACTTCTCGAATACAGTGATCTATCTCTGAAGATAACCAGCAAGAAAAAGAAAAAACTCTGTAAAACTTATATATATATATATATATATTTATTTATATCCATTTATGTTGCATAAAATGTATTTTTTTTTCTGCTGACTTTTCACTGGTAAGAAATTCAAGTGTTCTGTTGCCTAAACCTGTTAAATAAATGGAGAGACAATGAAATTACGACTTTAATAGCTTTCACTTATTACTAAAAGATAAAATTTTCAGAGTTAAACATGCTATTCACACTGCCTAAAGTGTGATGTTATCAAAGACTGAACAAATTAACATTTTGAATAAAGAAAGCTTTTATTTAACGTCTTGTTAAAGATATATAAGTAACATATTTTTCAGTAAAACTTTCTGTTCTTCATATTTCCAAGCTTCAGAAAGAACAGCAAAGAGAATATATTTAGATATTCCTTCTACATTGAAAAAAGGCAGAGGGATATTGAAAGCATAAAGCCTTGAACACTATAAAGGGTTAATTACAAATTTTGTGTAAAATATACTGGCAAACAAAAGCATCAGTGACAAAGGCCAGACAGCACTAGAGCTCTAAGCTTTTTGAAGAAGTCTATTTGCAAGTTAGCATCTGAACCCTTGCAGATATGATGAGGGAAAAACCCTCTTATTAAATTTACTGTGTATGTACTCTGTCTGTTCTAGCCGCCAAGTCTGAAATCAAAAGCTTTGACAATCCTCAAAATAAGATGAAGAAAAATCTCTTGAATTTTCTGGAGAGCAACCTTATTCAACAG
>JAVCKT010017916.1:0-21489 GCA_032273925.1 Rhynchotus rufescens
TTTTATTTTTTTTATTTTTTTTTATTTTTTTTATTTTTCCCCTCCTCCTCCCAAGAAAACAGCAGAGATTGCTTCCAACCAGCCAAGAATACAAGAAGAAACACTTGGAATCTTCTGGGAAGACTGTTCATCGAATTTATCAATTAGACATTTTCCAAATGAATAGGATGACTCAAAAAAAAAAAAAAAAGGGGAGTCATTCACAGAAAGTCCTTCTTCAATCCAACATCATCCACAGAGATGAACTGAGAGTTAGTAATAGCAAAGAGGACCACTGCTCTGCAGGCATGGCTTGCAACTTCCAACTGGTTGTGCAGCTATAGCAGGAAGCAGCAAATTGGCAAAATCTGGAGCAATCTCCTATCATCCTCATGGCTGCACCATGTGCTGAAGCGTTAGCATCTGCTACAAAGGGCTTCTCTACAGAGGTGTCGCCATAAAGAAGTGAGCTGAAGGTTTGGTCTTGTTTCAGTTCCTATCAGGCTTTTATCCATATATCAAAGTCACCGTTTTGCCAAGTGGCCTTCCTCCTGGCAATGTGAGCAAGAGACACTTCTCAGGCCAGTAACGATACTTTTTGTGATTTATGTCGAGATAGTTCTGGCAATACTTGCTCTGGAAACATTTATCTTGTCAAAAGTATGTCTTCAGTGCTGAAAAACCATGGCTAAATACTTCAGAAATGTGTTTTTAAAACATCTTAATCTCATGTAGTAGAAATATCTACTGAAAAAAAAAAAATCAATTTTAGCAATGAGGTCTTTGTGTATTTAACACTGTATTACAGTATAAATCCAAATAATGACAGAATCAGATTGCTGTGAAAATGAGATTTACCAGAGAACCGCTTTGCAAAAGAATCAAAATAGGCATAATTATGCCAAGCACATCCTTAGTAATGAAAATTCAAACGTATGTCTATGAAATCCTGAATCTCTTCTTGACAACAAGCAAGTGTAGCTAAAGAGGTTCATATTTTGACAGCTATAACTAGGTTCCATATCAAATGTAATAGTCCACACACCAGAAATGCCATGTAAGATGGTTAAGGGTTTTCTGCATCCTAAGATATTTAAACAGCTTCTGTTATCCTCATCTGGACCAAAATTTTGTAATACTGATTTTTTTTTGTTTGGTTGGAGTTTTTTTGGTTTTTGGTTTTGGTTTTTTTTGGTCATCTCTCCATTACCTTTTGTTTGCTTCAAACACAGAGAATAAAAATCTGTCTTGCATTCAAAACAGCACTGGTCTGGTTGGACACCAGCAAGACGTCCAACTCAACAACTACCTTGGACACCTTGGACAAGCCCAGCATAGTTTCTACACCTGCTCAAACTTCTTTTCAGCACATTTATTAGAAACTTTGCCCTATAACTTTCTCTGGCAAAGTCCTAATTACAATTAATTATTAGAATTCATGTGTGCATATGTGCACACGGAAGGCAAGCCTAGCTAAGGATCTCAGCAAACCCCTGCTTGTCCTGCTTACTCTCCTATGGAGGTACTGAAACACCGACAAAAACCTCCATGAGATCTATCTATAGATATATAGATGCCTAGACAAAAGTAAAGCATAATAGTGTCTTCTGAATAGATGCAGAAATAGTCTCAAATAAAGGGTGTTTTTAAATGTTCAGTCAGGTAAAAATCGCTCTTCTCTTCTGCCTAAGATAAGTCTGAAATAGGCACTATGAGGGTCTGAGTTTTACATAAGAGATGCTAAGCCAAAATACCTTGCTATGATAGGTATTCAGAAAATAATAATAATAATAAATATTTATTATGTATTATAATTAATAATATTATTAATAAAGAGTTCATTAATCAGTATGGTTCGTGTAAGCTTTCGAGGGAGTAGTTTCTCCCTGGAGAGCAGAATTTCATCAGTAGTGCTATACAAAGTCTCTCTCGTTTTCTCAGTGATATTTTGTGTGTCAATACATGCAAAGGAAGCCATCATTCTTTTTAACAACTATAGTAGTGTTCAACCAGTGCATCTCAAACACCAGGCCACAGTTAGTGTTTTATGTGTTAGGGAAAAATAAATAAATAAAATCAAAAGATTTCTTTAACAGAGAAGAAAAAGGACAGGAAGAAAGATAAAACATGTTTTTAAATGCATATTTAAGGACATTTTAAAGGCTTTTTAATAAAAATTGTAAGTCAAATCCCAAAACATTAAGTTCTGGAAAAAAAGTGCATCTTATTTTTGTGCTTAGACCTATATTGAGTTTTCTGATCTCAGTAGGCAGATAAGAAATCTGTGGAATAGGGAATCCTATGTAAAGGAGTGACTCTGAATTTCAGGAAGGAGAACAGCACTAAAGGAAAAGGGGCAAGGGGAGAGAAAGAGGGAGATGCAGTGAGGGACACGGGCTGCCTTGTCAGAAGCTCCCCTTAAGCTCCAAAGAGGTTGGAGCCACCAGAGGCTGCAGCCACGCATCTTATGTAAAACGTGAGCTGTACATCAGCAAGGACGAGCGTAGCACATAAGCAGATTTTCCAACATCAGTTTTTTGCTGCAGTGAGCTGACGTGACCTGACATTAATACCTGGTGCTAAAAACCAGGCAATTCCTGACAAGGAGCCCTGACCACTGCTCAGTTACCTTGAGAGCATCAGAGAATTAGAAGCCTTCTGCCGCTCATCACCTGGGCACCCCGTGGGCCTTGACAGGTGATTAACTACCCGTTATGAATCACTGTGGCACTTCCAAAGGGATCTCCATGCCCCGTGTGGAGGAACTGTGCCAGCAGCTAGAGGAAAGCAATTATTTCCTTCTCCTCAGCACTTGTGAGGCTACAGCTGGAGCGCAGTGCCCAGTCCCGGGCTCCTCAGAGAGGCACAAGAGATGTCAGCAACCTGAAGCAATTCCAGCAGCAGGATACCAAGATAAGCAGAGGGCTGGAGCAGTTGACACAGGAGGAGAGGCCAGAAGCACTGGGTTTGTTCAGCACCGAGAAGGGTAAGCATGGAGAAGGGATGGGAGATCTAGCTCCAGTCTTGATGGGAGGGTAGGGAGACAGCGGCAGCACGGTCTTCCCAGAGGTGCAAAGCAAAAGGACAAGAGACAACTGGCAAAAGCTACAGCAAGAAAATTTCTGATAAGATATAAGGAAGAAATCGTTTGCAACAAGGGCTGCAAGGTTGGCCAGGTGCCCAGAGAAGCTGCTGGATCCCCATGCTTGGATACATTCGACACTCAAATGGAAAAAGCTGCTGAAAAAACATGCTCCAACTTTGAAGTCAGCAATGCCTTCAGCATGGGGCTGGGCTAGATGACCTACAAAGACACCTTCCAACTTACGTTATTCTGAGAAAGAAACCGTATTCAGAGTGCTATTATAAAATGGAAATTCCTGTTTCATTTCCATCAGCCTAAGTAATACCAGTGCTTCCACATCAATTATTTTTAAAAAGCATCTGAAATACTAATATCTGAAATACTATAATTACACTTAAGTGCTATTTATCAGACACAGAAGCAAGACCATTGTCTTTGTTCTGTTGCTATGAATTATTTGATCCAGTATAGCAACATTTTTGCTGCAACTTTTCTTAGGCTATGAAGAAACCTCACTGGCATTGCTGAGATGGGTGGTTTGCATGCACGTGTGTGTACATACCCTTAATGCCTGAGGCTCAATTTCCCTACTTTTCTTCAAAGTGAAGGCCAAAAAGAGGCTATATTTGAAAGCATAAGGTTGTATTTTTTTTTCCTACAAATGCCTGAAAACCTGTTTCTTCTCCCCACTCCATGTATGGCTTTACTGCTTTCCATACAGAAGATCCAGTTATATTGGATAATAGCTTGAATTTCTTTTTTTTCTTTCAATATTTAGGAGTCAGAAAAGGCCATGTGTTCAGGGGAACATGCATTAAAGGCCATTAACAGGGAAGAGCCATTACTATAAATCCCTGCTTTAAATGGTCTTTTCCTAATAGACGGCCAGTGGTAATCGGCTGTGCAGTTTTCACTTAGGGATTGTTCTGCAACACAAACTGCCTAGTTTTGGTTCAGTCAGACACTACAGAGATGTTTCTATTTATGTCCAAATTTCACAATTAGCCAGATTTCACCTTTTCCCCCTCTAAGAAAAAAAATAAGTGAGGCCCTTCTGCAAAATACACCTTGGTGATCAGGCAAAAGGAGACTTGGTTTCGGTAGACTTGCTAAATTTCTAGCATTTAGCCATCTTGCACAAATACTTTTTTTTAAAGGAAGTGTCTGTTGGGTACAACATTACATAATTCTTCATCTACAGGAGGGAGCTAATGTATTTGGTGATTTTAAAAATGACACTAGGAGAAAAATATTTCTGCACGCCTTTCTTTCCACAGAAAGATTGTGACTAGCAAGAGAAAACAAACCAAAGCTTTAGAAACCAAAGGCCATTTTAGCTTAAATTTTTGCCAACCATGAGCAGCGTGTATTGTTATGACTGCAAGAAATGAATCAAAATGAAACTCCCGATCTGTCCTGCCCACATCACGTTATTCCAGTGGCAAATCTGTGGGCTCACAGAACCAGAAACCCTCAGCAGCCACTTAGTACAATATCTTCCTTCCCCTGGAAAGCATTGCTCCCTTTGGGCTTAGATATCTTCTTGCAACAACTACATGATTTGAGGGGGCAGAAATTTCAAGTCAAATACTACTACAGGTAGCCACTGTTAACACTTGGTGACCCCTTGGAATTCAAGTGTATCATGACCCGCAGTTTGAAAACAGCCAGTTTATTTCATCCCTTTATGTATAATTTACTCTTTCCCCGTTCCAAGGAGGACTCAGATCCATCATTCCTAGCAGATGTTCGCTTAGTCTCTTTTGGAAATCTTCCAATGACAAGAGACTCCACAGCCTTCTTTGGCAATGTATTCCAAAGCTTTGCTATCCTTATTGTTAGAATTGCTTTCCTAATATCCAGTCTGCAATTTCTACCTCTAGACTAAACAGCCCTAAATTGCAGGTCATGTTTTTTATCATTCTTCCTCTGGACTCTCGGCCCTTGCTGCTCACCTTTCCTAAAAGGTCCTACCTTGCAGTAGCCTCAGCATTTCAGCTAGTTTTAACCAAGGCTCAACAGCACTGGAGGATTGTGCCATTTTTCCCCACAGGCTGCTCATTCCAAGATGCCATTTGCTTCTTTTACAAGAGCATGATGGGCTGTAGCGCTCCTTACTGGTTTCCCACTGCAGCCTCCTCGCCTTTGCCTCAATATCCAGGTGCCAGAATAGCCTTTGTGTCCCCAGCCACCTCGGATGCAAGTTGCTCATGTCGTGAACTGGCTGCACTGGGGATTAGTGCAGTTCCCAGCCTAGGCCCAAATGCAGCTACTGCCTCCAGGAACCCCCAGCAAATGCCTGCTAGGGATCTAATCCAGAACGGGAAGCAGATCTGAAGAGCAAAAAACACAAACAGGTTTCTAGGAACATTATTCCCTAATACATTTCAGTTGCAAGGCAAATAAAACGATACAGCAGTGGGTTGGTTGGATTCTTCTTATGCCTGTGGAAGGCACGTGCACAGTCTGCAAGAGCTGCCAAAACAGTCGTGTAGCTTCACTGCTGCTAAACAGGTGAGCCTCGTTCAATTATTCCCTCCCCTTCATCCTTTTAAATATGCTGTAGGGAAATCAAGTACAAAAATCTGGGATATTACAAGATTATTTTTCAATATCAAACATTCCTTTTGCTAGGAAATACAGAAGTTAACGACATTAAGGTAATTCGACTCTACAACATGCCTTGTTTCGAGTAACTGGTAATAAAATACGAACTGCAAGCTGGTGCACAGTCTGTGCGGGGAGCTCGCTGTTGTAATGGGAACCTTACCTTCTACGTTCCCTCAACTGCTGTATTCATTTAGGCAATTGGAACACGAGTTCTGGCACAGCACACATTCTCCTCCTTCTCCTTTGCTTATTCCCTGCCCTCCTTTCATCTCCCTCAATTCTTTTCTTTTTTTCCAGAAGGTGGAACAAATAAGTCTTTGCTTGCTTGTTGTTCTGAACAATATAGCAACTCGCTCAACCAAGGCAGGCAGCCCTCTCTTGACTTCTATGGAAAGTGGCTGTTGCTTTGCTTATCACACCTTTAATTTAGAGTAATGAAGCACTGTAAATATGTGATTACAGGCTATAAAAATCAGACCTTCCAATGCTTTAAATACCTGCTGGAGCCTTTTTATATTCTTAATGCCTCTTATCACATTAAGAGGTTTAGCTGCAGCTCCCATCAGAAATGGAAACAAGCCCTGAGCGAGCCTTTTGGATGACTGCTGTCGGATTCTGGAATAATTTCCACAGACCAGGCACTCAGTAAAGTGACATCACTGTTTTCTTTTTCCTTTTTTTTTTCCCCCCCCTTCTCCTTGAAACGAAATAAGGCGCTGCGTGGTAAGTAAACAAATGACACCCTCACAGACTCACTAGCATAGAGTGCGTGAGGAGCAGGAGCGGCTGCACACTGCAAGTGATGAGAGAAATCCTAACTGTGCTTTAATAAGCAAACATAACAGTAATTCGGCAGGCCCTCCTCAAGTTCTCTAGTCTTATGCTGCTTCTACAGTCAATTAATTCCATCCACACTAAGGACAGATGCCTGAAAAAAAGTGTTTTTTGTTTTTTTTTTTTTCTTTAAGTGAGCTAAATTCAGAGCTAATTCAGAGACCTGAGATATGAGAACTCCAAAAAGGAACAATAGATTCATGCCTTAATAGGCATGAACAGAAACACCTCTCTGTGACACGCATGTAATCTACAGTAAAGCTAAGAAGTACACACTTGCTTCCTGCCTGTAAGAAGTGCTGCTCTGCAATTCTCCTTTCAGGTCTGCACAGCTCTTTGAACATCCTTGTGGTCCACATGTCCTGTCCTGTTAGAGGGACTGTTTCCTCTCTGACCAAACCTTCCAGCATGCAAGGAAACACTAGCATTTAGTTTCTGAACAGAGATTGGGGCAAAAATTGTTTTCCAAAAGAAGTTTTATAAAATCTGTATCAATCACACATGGAGAGCCTCCAAATGAAAATAACTACTTTTGTGGAGACAGGTCTTGTCTCCTGTAACACAGAGGGATCAGAGAAGAGTCTGACGTTTTATGGCTTCAGAGAAGAAGGCAAAGCAGGAATGTCTCACATTTACTCCGTGGTCTTTACCCGAGGGAACGAACACTGGTCAACAGCAATATGAGCATAAGGGGTCTGGAAAATTGGTCTTTAACTTCCAGACTCCTCATCTGATCCGTGCTGAGGACTCAGACCTACGGTCCACGTTGCCTGCTCTCCGTAAGCAGCTCCTGGGAGAGCTGCTGAGATAACAACCATGGTGGTGCTGGCAGTCTGTGAGCCAGCCCACAGCTCCAAGGCTCCTTTTTATCACATGTAAACAGCACCATCCCTCAGCTTTCTCAGTGCCTCTATGAAAACAGCATGTGGAGGCAGGGGAGCTACCTACAGCCAAGCAACCTACACAGGACTGAGTAACATCGGGAAGAAGCAGCAGCTTTTGCCTCTACTAAGATGTTCATCCTCAGATTTACCAAATGAGGTTTATTTCATTGCATCTGGGCTCCTTAACACATCACAATCATGGTAAGATTTAAAAAAAAAAAAATTAAATTTGCTTGTGAGAAAAGAGAACCTGCAGCCTAGTGGAGAGGAGAATATGACCTAAGTCCCTGTGGTTGGTGCCACACAGGGAGGTTTATGTAGTCAGCAGCAGAGATTAGAGGAACATTCCCCAAACTCTACTTCACTGCTGGATGCATGGGTCAAGGTCCCCAGCTGGAAAGACAAGGATTCCTGTGGATATTCCTGGCTACCTTAGGAACTACCACCCCTCTCGGCCTCCAAGCCTTCCTACGCACGTGCTTGTCACTAACACAGTTAAAACCAACTAATGATGTCACAACTTTCAGAGCAGCTAAGCCTGACTAAGATTAGACTAACAGGAAAGAAAAAAAAAAAAAAAAAAAAAAAAAAAAAAAGAGCATGATCTCATTAGTTTCAGAGCTACTTTTTTTTTAAAAAAAAAAAAAAGAAAAAAAAAAAGAGCCTTCCCTTGACATATTTCTACCCACCCACAAGCACAACCAAGCAAGCAAACAACAACAAAATCCTGTGACTGAAACAAGCAACTCCCTTCTCTGAGCTGGAAAAGGAGTAACAGGGACAATTAGTTATTACAAATATTTTGGAGGTCTTTGGATGCCACCATCACACAGGCTACACAAACACTGAAGTCCAGAGCGTCCAAATTCCGCTCTCATCCATGGCTGCTCCAACTGCTCACAGTGATCTGTGGCAGCCCCCCTGCAGCAGTCACAGAGGCAAGACTGGCCCTTTCATCCTACAGAAATCAGTTTAGAGAATCTAGGTCAGATTAGTGGCTAGAAAGGGATTACTTTAGGAACCTTATGAAAAAACAAAGTTGCACGCCAAGCCAGCGGTTGAGATTTATAAACCCCTCGCGGCAGGGATAAGCAGAGCCTCCGCAGTGCCCTTCAGATGGGCGAGTGTGTAAGCCAGGAAAAGCGGGCCCAAGGAGACTTCCCTTTTCCAAACGTTTAGGGCATGCGCGATCCCACGGGATGTGGCTCCTCTGCAGAAGAACCAGCTACCCAAGCTTCCAAATAATGACTTAAATCGTTAAGGGAAGCTCAAGTCACCATCAAAACCACCGAGTGGGACCTCAAATAACCAGAGACATCGCTCTCTTCCTTGTGGCTTTCCAAATACTTGGAAAGGTTTGATAGGCCTGGTGGGTTTGGTTTTGTTTTCAGGGTAACAGTTTAAACCAGATGGCAAAGGGGACTGCCCAGGTACAAGTCAGCACATAAAATTCCGGCATTTCCTGATGAGAACCAATCTGGTTTGGGGACAGCTCTGTGGGAAAAGTGTTTTATTTATGACTGATTCATGGCTATTATATAAAGCCTCCTGCTTTTCCGAATGGGTCTTATGAGAGGATTTTAATAATACATAGTGACCCCACCAGGCATAGGTTACGGTGCTATTAATAAAGCAGAACATGAACATCTTTCATGTAGCAATGGATACTGTGGGTTTCTTAGGCTGTAAAGTGCCAGCTGGGTAACAATTTTTAAGAGACCAAAAAGAAGCACATGACTGTTTTATAACACAAACTTCCGAAACCCCCCTGACCAATTTTCTCAGCTGTTTTTATCCTTTATAGATAAAACTAGTTACAGATTAAAGTAATTTTACATAAATATTTGATGCTAGACTTCATTATGAATCTGGGTTTAGTAACAGAGACCGAGACAGAACATTTCACAGGCAGCTTTTTCCAATACAAAATCATTTAAGCATCTGCCGGCTGTAAGAATAAACGTCTCTACTAACTTGTCAGAGCCTGTCAGGCCTATAATTATGTTCTCCAGCGTTAAAGAAACTACTTTTGATTGTGTGGGTATAATTCCAGAAACAACAATACCACATTATGCAGGCTACAAGCTGAACAGCTTCGGTGGGGGACGTGCGTTCCTGGCCAAGGGCTCCTCATCTCCTGCCCCTTAGGGCTCCTTCCCAACGTTGGGATGTTCCTCGGCTCCCGCTACCTCTCCTGCCTCGTCCTCCAGGGTTTCTTGGGAAGCTGCAGGAAGCCAGGCTAGGCCTTCATGGAAGAGCCTCCAGCGCCAGCCATTCCGGAGGTGACAGTGTTCCTGCGTGTGGCAGGAAGGCCTTGAATCCCACACGCTCCATTAGAGGGCACCTTTGGAAACCCTCACTTGGCCTTTCGCCTGTAAACAGCGTTGGGCCTTAACTCGCATCCATCCCAAACCCTTGGCTAACACTGCTTTGTGCTGCTTGGTATTCGCCTCCCTCTGCGCTCCCAGCGGGGAGCTACGCTTAAATACTGAGCCAGCAGTTTCCATCTCTGGCCTGCGACTAACAGGAGGTAGGTTGTGAGCTTTTGCATTGACTCACTTCAAGGAGCAAGGGCAAATATCCCTTTTAGCAATGCTATTTTTAAATTGAAAGAAGAATGCGTTTCCAGCACACACTGATCTAAACCACATTTAGAGCCCAAAGCTTTTGGATGATGCCTCTGCACACCTGCATTTCTGCCATGCAGAAGGAGAGCGAACGTCCCAGGAGAATTAAGTGATTTTACTGCTTCTAAATAATAAGCATAACTGTGATATTCCCTATACACGGTACAGTATATATTTACCAAACCTGCAAGTTGTTAAAAATATTTATCACTTGCAATTACTCTGCTTTTTAAATACTTTAACTCCTGGAAAAAAATCCAACTTAAAAGAGAAAGTTTTACCTAGAAAAGGTAAAATAAATTAGTTAAAAAAAAAAAAAAGGTTCAAGCCCACTATGTCAGAATACTTCTTGTTTATTACTTAAGCCTTTGCTTTGAAGAATTAACCTCCACTTTAAATACAGGATCACACTGTCATGTCAACATTAAATACCCTATTGCAAGAGAATTCATTGCTATGATGTACTTCTTTAAAAATGCTCGACGCCCCAGGAAGTCACACCAAAGAAAAGCACTCCCTCTTTTGTGACCCAGGTTAAACTCCATCTTCAGGCAGTCGTTCATCATTTATATAGGGCCTGCTTCCTCTTGTGCAGGATTCAGTGGGAGAAAAACACCTATTGACTCTACTCTGAGTGGAATTAGCCACTAAAATCCAAGACCTCAGAGCAGGCATTTTCTTTCAAAAGACAATTATCATTCACAATTGAATCCATATGGTCTTGTTTTGTTACAATTCTGCCTCGACTAAAGGAAATACCCTGCTATAGAACAGACAGTAAGAGATAAAAACCTCTGTTTCAGGAAAATATATACATATATACACACTTAACTCAGAAGTAAAATTTCCATCCTGGCAAAGAGAAATCTCTGTAAAAGTCGCTGCACAAAATATACAGTACAAGAAAGACTTCATTCTCTCGAGAATTCTCCTGTCATGCTTTGGTTTGTCGGCTCTTTTTTAGACTTGGCATACAATAGAAATACTGGTCATGGCTACATACTCATAATTTCTTCTCGGTGTTTCATCACCCACAAAAACCTTTTATGGCCTCACATACTCCTGTAGCCGAACAATGTTCCATAACTGCCTCTTAAAAACAAGAACAACTTCAGAACTGGAAAAGGAGCAGTTTCTGTTAAGAAATGGCAGTGCAAACTGCTAAACGAGCTGGAGATCCATGACCAGCTCAAAGGAAATGCTGCTTAAATGGCAAAGAAAGCTTTTGTCCATTACTTTCAACAGCAGCTGGTTGAAGAGGACAGTTTCATCTAGTGGACCGACTGCTGTAGCCATCTGTATGGATGGAAAGGGAGTCACCAGTCAGAGGTGCTAGAATGGAAGCAGCTTCGCTCCTCTCAACAGAGACCAGCAGCAGCATGGAAACAGGCAGGAGTCACGTGCAGGAGGTCATCTGTATTTTCTGCATTTCACTTAATGGAGAAATAAGCTCACACTTGGCCTATTTGAGGTCAGCCAGACACCTCTTTTCCCCAAATATTGGGTCTCTTTCTGTGCAAAAGAGGGTTCGATGATGACTGCCATAATGAGGGGATGTAGAGCACAGAGCAACGTCCTGTGGATGTGTGAGTTCAGACGTGGAAACCCTTCCCTCCGCTGCCCCTTGCTGCTCACCTTGACACCACGATGGGTCCCGTGGCATCTTCTCCCCTTCCCCTTCTCTGCAAGCGCCGTCAGCTGCCAAACACACCCCCTCCTGCCACCTCTGCCAGTCCTGGGGATGCCGAGGGGACACCCAGAGCCCCTTGGATGCTATGGGAGCCACCTCCCCACGGAGCAGCTGCCCCTTCCCCAGGAGCTGCAGCTGCCTCTGCCCTCCAAGGGCTGTTCCCATCTCCCCCTAAGGAAATGCAATGTGCTGGAAGGAAGGGCTCTCAGCCACCGGGCAGGCCATGCAACATCACAGTCATTTCATATCCAGAGAGAGTAGATTTACACTTTAAGGGATTACACAGAGTGCATCGTGAGCTTCCCAGCTTTCTTTTTAAATGGGCAGGGAGTGGAATTCTTCTTTATTACTGGTCTACATCCCAGCTAGTCAACCACTATTTCTTTTTAGTGTTCCTTATTTGCCACATACTAAGTCATGATTCACCCAGTTGCTTAAGACAGGGACATTCAAGCAGACAAATCTTCTAGAGGGGGACGGCTGAACCCCATCCTATGTGATTTGACCTAGGAAATCCTGCCAGGTACATTGCGTTATAGGGGCAGCACCTTCAGCAATGCTGTTGTAGATGGGCAGGGTAGAAAATCAGGTTTTAGTAACAGAAATAAAATGGGTAAGGGGAAGAGCTGAAATATTTTTGTCTTTGTTTATTGGACAATTGCTCTAAATAAGACTAGTTTTTGAAAATCTCAGAGATTATTTGTTTTAGAATAGTGACATCCTTAGTGACACCCTTATTATATTTCTGCTGGGTCAACTGACTTGTGACCTAGCGCCGAAAGGCAGTCTGCATTTTCAGAAGATGTTACACTTTAGTTAAACCTATTCCATAATGAGATATACTCCACCTGGAAGACATCACACACAAAATAGTATGCAACGAGCAGGGGTGTGGATTGCAATTCTATAGGGCCACTACCATCAAACTGATGGTACACAGGAAAAACACGGAGCAGACTGAGAACGCAACGGGCATTGCTCAGACCATACCTCGCTGGAAGCGCAGCTGCATCTTGTGGGTATTTTGCCTGGGATCCAAAAGCTGAATGTTATTTTGCTCATAATAGTCTAATTAGGAAGGTAGAACATGTACCAGTCACATTAAAAAAAGAATTACAATCTGAACAGAACTGTTATTTCTCAAAAAGAGCGGAAAGAGCGGTGGCAATAATGTAGAAAACGGTGACCTTGGCTGAAATATCTGACAACAGGCAATTACTCAGGAAAATCCAAGTTGACTCAAACGTGGAGGGATTGTCTGGGGCCCTCAGCACAGAGGCAAATCCACTTTAATTGACAGATACACAGATTAAAGAAAATACGGCGCAATTCCTACCAAAGAAGTAGAACAGCAGCAGTCTGGTTGGAGAGGCGATAGAGACAATGTCAACGGAGCTACTTGGAAAAAAAAAATGGATTTCCCCCCTACAACACACAATAAACAAAACATTCTAATTGCTAGAAGTCACTCAGAGGGGCACACTACATTTCACTGAGGATGGTATCATGCCATTAATCTTACCACCTATCTACTGATAACCTACTCACTGCTAGTTGGGCAATGGATCTTTACTCCTGTGTCCATAGGATTGGTAGGAGCACCTACAGAGCACTGCAGAACATTCTGAAGTCCTGGTGGGGTTGGTTGGTTATGAAATACGGGCTTCTGCATCACTGGAGAACAGACTTAGCACACAGAGGCTGGAATTATGTAAAAAGGCTAGAACTAGTTAAAATGGCAATTTTACAATAGTAGTTTACAATACTGTGACTTGGCATTTCTGCACAGTGTTTTATCTAAAAAAAATGTGCCAGCATTGAATCAAAAGCCAAAACATCGTGCATACTTTGCAGAACATCAAGTTCCAGAAAATTTTAGCTGGAATCACCAATATTTTCTGTTTTGACACTAATGTCAAATTGAAACGCAAAGTTACACTTTGACTAAAAGCATTTTGTTTTGCATGGATTGTATGACCCTCAATATATCGTGGAGGTCAAACAAAAGGGGATCACAACGGAGAGAGCTGAGGAAAGACCCAGTCCAGGAGGAAACAGGGACAGGAGCCAACTCTGTATTTAAATGCTCACAAGGAAGCAGAGCAGTTAGGGTGAAGACGACCTGAAACAGATGGGTTCAGTATCTCAGTATCTCAAATCTAGGGAGTAGAAGGTCAATTCTACTTGATTTGAAAGTAGAATCTTCTTGATTTGAAAATCCCAATTCACAAAAAAAAAAAAAAAAAGGAGAAAAGTCTTCAAATAGAAAATTGCTAATGTCTCAGGAAACCAAACCTACTTATGCAGCTTTTGCTGGAGGGGGGCAGCAGCCGCTGCCTCCTCCTGCCCACGGTCACCCCACATCTCCCCACGGGCAGGAGGCTGCGGCTCTGCACAGCCTTAACCCGCCCCACGGCTGCTCTTCAGCCAGGGGGTGACTGTAAAAATCGCTGCTGCCAGAGCTGTCCTCCTTGAAAGGGTTTATCTCCAGGCACCGGCAAAATGGGTTTCCAATTTGCTTCATCTGATGCATAGTTGTGAGTCACAGCAGCTTATGTTTCCTAGTGCAGGCTTTCAGAAGCAGGCTGATGTTTGCTAATTAGTGCTAAGCCCTGCTTTTTGTCAACATTTGCTTGCCATAGCTTTAACTAGATGTTATTTTATCATGAAGCTTAAGATTATTAATTTTTTTTTTTTTTTTAAACCCCAGACAACTTGCAGGTTTTTCCACAGAGAACACATGCAATCCCAAAACCTGGTGCTTTGCTGCTCCCGTGCAGCACGCTATTTGTTGGCATTGCGTGCACCCTCGTTAGGCTCCTTCATCTTCAAGGTACACGGTAGGACGTTGTGAGCCTTCTCTCTGCGGTGTTCAAGCAGCTCCAGGGGCTTTGCCCAGTGGTGATCCTCTTTAGCAATCTCACAGCAGCTCAGTTCCCAGACTGAACATGCCTTGCTCTTATACCAGCAATGAAATCCTTGGGCACCTTATGTTTCTCCTTGCAGCACTCCATCCCAAGCACAAAGCAGAAAGGATTAGGAAGCAAGGGGAGAATAAGACAATTTTTGCTAAGACCGATCAGAAGAGATAGCAGATCATCAGCAACTTCCCTCCCTCTGGCAGGGAGAAGGGAACAAAGTCATTAAACTGCACTTATTCTTACGGCAGTTGATTGGCCTGGCTTGTTATTAATGTAAACAGTTACTCACCAGCTCACAGACCTTGGGGAATAGCTGATGGCTCCAATTAATTCCAGTACATGTCCGGCATGATTACATGCCACATCACCCTCCACTTGGGCATACGCAAGCCCGGGTACGGTCACCATGTGAGAATGCCTGGGGACAACCAAGTCCCACTGGTGCCGCTGCCTACATCTGGGAGACATTATGGACCAGCACCAAGGATGCGTGGCATTAGGTAATTTCCTCCAGTAAGGGGGAATTCTATACTACAGAAGGAGCATATACTCTACTGGGAATGCTATACCTGCAGAACCAGGTAAAGAGACTTGTGCATGTCCAAGAACCAGGCGAGAGGGTTTCAGTCGCAAGGGTGCAACAAAAGGAATTCCCTCCTCCGTCTTGTAACTAGAGCAGCAGGGACACAGACTAATAGAGGTACATCCATCTCTTAGGAAACTTTTTTTTTTTTTTTTTTTTGGACTGTAACTTTTGCCACATAAGAGGACTGAGCTACCGTAGGGTTACCTGCGCAAAGGTAAGTCCCGTGGCCACATTCCTAGAGCTCCTAAAAGGAAGAAGCTGAGGCTCTGATACTCCAGGTGGCCCTGTGTGTGCAAGAGGTTGGACTAGATGATCCTCTAGAAGTCCCTTCCAACTGTAGGGATTCTATGATTACGTTATGTTACCAGAAGGCTCGGTCTTGCTCGAGACCAGTGTCCTACACAACTTGTTTCAGACTGTGGTTTGGCCTCAACAGGCAGGAGGGCTCAGGAACAGCAGCCTGGGCTCAAGCACAGCCTCTGCAGCAGGGATCAAAACCAGCTTCCCTGCTCAGCTGCACGTCCCCAAGCCCAAAGCCCAGGGTAGGAATCAGTAGCTACGGGTAGGAACCGCATGGAGCAACTTGTGTTGAGCAGCAGCATCATCACAGCAAAGCTCATGGAGCAGCAAGGCAACATCGAGGTGCAGAGCCCATTTAACCACAAAGCTGAGCCCTGCCTTCCCTGCAGCAGTATTAATACACGATGCTTGCTTAGGAAGCAGCACAAGAACTTTGTGCAGCTCTTACCGAAACACATCCAAAAGGCTCCCATGGCCTATTTTGGGATGTGAAAGACAGAAACAAAACGGATGGAAATATGATTCTTTCACATTGGGGAATATTTACCGAATAGTTTATATATTCTGAATGAATCTTATATAAGAGGCAACATGTTCAAACAACTAAAAATAGGCCTGGAAAACTTTGGTGAGTTAACTCGCAGTGTTTCTTTTGAGCTTTGATTTTTAACCCCTTAGATACCACACATGCTTTGCCTGCTTCCTGTAGCCTTTATTTGCCTCCTCCTGACAGACTGGAAAACAGTAAGATTTCCAAGGATTTAACGGGATCCCAGGTAGACATATGAGTAGCCAAAAAGGCAAGCTTTACACAAAGAAAAGCTGCCAAAATCCAGGCCAACGACACGTGGAATTTAACATAAGAATCTTGGCTGCTGTTTGACTCTATTTCATTATTATTAGTCAGGAATCATGTTATAAGCATTTTTTTTTTTTTTTAAATACACATTAACCCATCTGATTTAGATATTTTAGATTTGTACAGATTTCAAGAGAAGACTCAATCAATGCCCTGGACATTTCTCCTTTCCAATCTTCTTCCAAATGCCCAGTCCAAAACTGAAATAACCAAGTAGCAACATAAATTTTCATATATATAAAAGCATCAAAAAACAACAAAAATAACAAAAAAAAAAAGCAACAAAAATCTAGTCATAGATCTAGTAACCAGCAATGCCTGTCACAGCAATAGCCTGTATTTTGGTGAGCAGTGACTCAGAAAAGGACTGGGGTCACGGCTAGATAACTCACAGGACATGAACCCCTTCCTAGGGCTACTTAGTGATAAAGTAAGACATCTGAACTTGGCATTTGCTAAGAAAGAAAATGCTCAAAAAAAACATAAGTCTTTTTATTGCTGCAAGCCTGCCATTAAATTAGATCATCAGCAGATTAGCACATTTGGTTGCTATGTCTCTGCTTTGAAAAGGATGCTGAAAAAATAGGAAGGATTACAAGAAGAGCTATAGAGATTTTGAATTAAAAACAAAAGAATAAAACAAAAAGGAGCAGTTTTTCCTGGAAGAGAGGCCTAAAGATAATTTGAACATAAGCAAAGCAATGCTTCTGTCAGACTTGCAACTACCACAGAAAGGTCGAAAGCTGTGGGAGCACAGGGGGCTGGAAATAATAAGACTACAATGATAAAAGCATACATATATATAGATATATTGTTTAAAAGAAAATTAAATAAAGTACCAGGGCAAACCACCAAGAAGCCAAACGCATTTTCCAACAGTTGATGCCATATACCAAGCATCTTTTCAAGAAGGTACGTTCTAGTTTAAGCTTGGCTTGACACAGGAAATCCCTTGGGGAAATTCTGGGGATTGTGTAGCTCAGGAGGTCACAGAAAACATTTCCAATGAATCTCTTCATCTGTGGATATAATAGGTGCTGATATCCCCTCAGAGACTAATCTCGAGTTCTGAGCCCCTGTGGTAGACCTCTACAAACCACCTCACCAATGAGAGATTTTTTTTTTTTCTTAAATAATACATATTACTTTGCACACTGAGTGAATCTTTCACCAAAGAATCCTTCAGACTTGGAAAAAGGTCTGCCCAGACAAGCTCCTTTGCTCTCCCACTCCCCATTTATGCATGACACACATAAATGATAGCCAGGCACTACAAAGAGAAAGTAAGGTTCTTGGATGGCTTGGACTGAAACTAGAAAAAGCTTTATAAAACTAGAAAAAGCTTTATAAAAAGCATATCCAAATAAATCTGGGTGGGAAAAACAAAACTACTACAACAACAACTACAGGAGAATACAAGTTGAAGAGGACAGAGTCGATACCTTCACTGAATAAATAACAAAATCCCTCTTCCCACCAGCTCCAAATCACTGAGGTTCCCAAATACTCTCGAAATGAAGCCTCCTCTAGGGACCAAAGCAAACTAATCTCAAAGTGACAAAAGCATTAGAAGACCACACTCCTCCTCTTCTCCACTTCTATTTCCATCTCCATGAGCTGGAAATAGAAGGATTTACAGTTATTCTCAGAAGATGTTGCGTTCTTTCAGACAAGGTTTTTATTAAACATAAAATAGATTTGCAGTACTAGCCAGAAGTGAAAGAAAAAAAAAGTAATACCAGGCATCGAGGCTCCCCTAGAAAATAGTAGCCCTGTCAGATAAAAATTGGTGCAAAGTGATGCCTTGACATGAGCACTATAGTCTGTCAAAAGGGACAGAATATTGAAAGATATTTCAGTATTCCAAAGAACACTGGAAAAAACATATTATTTCATGTTAATAATAATGCTGATAACTAGTAAACAGCAGCTTTTACTGAGATTTCTGATTTCTTCACAAAACATGCTGCTGCATGCCCCTGATGCCTTCTCTGAAGCAAGTATGCCCCTGTTGTGTTGAATGACTAAAGGGAACTATGCTACACTTGTGAGGAGTCAGTCAGGAGAGACTGAGCTCCACGTAGGCAGGAAGACTGTCAATAACCTCATTAACAGGGTCAGCAAAAACACCTGGGATAACCCAGAGACCATGGTTTAACCCTTTATAATGCTCTCCAGGATACTACTAAGCTACCAGAAGGCCCCAGAAAAGGGAACAAGGGCTATAACCAGGTTTTAAAAGGATGCATTTAGGAGGGAGCTTTTTCCAGGTGCTCATCCCAGGAACCTGGTTGATGGGCACAGCCATAGGATCCTCAGGAAACATGCCCTTCCCAGGACTTCAGAAGGCTTTAAAGAAGCTTAAGAAAACACAGCGTGCAAAAGGACCTCTTATTTATCAAAAAAACAGAAAACATTTTCCTCTTGCACTCTTTTATATCCCATCAGAAATGCCTTGTGTGCAGTAGGAGCACAAGCACCATCCATTCAAGGCAGGGAGCAGCAAAGCTGTGGTGGGCATCGCCTCGCACGGGCCCAGCCTCGGCAAGAGGAGGGATGCAGGGCCCTTCCCTAGGAGCCTCCCATGGAAAACCCTACACGCAGGAGAGAGGCCCTGCACGTCATCCCCACACAGCTGGTGGGGCAGGGACTGGAGGTGAATCTAACACCCAACTTGACCTTCAGGGGAAAAACAAGTAATCAGGGGAATTTAATTTCCTGAGTTAGAAAGCAAAAAGCAAATACTGTGTCGAAAACTCCTATTGCTAACAAGCAAAACTTCTCTCTCTACGTCTTATGAGGTCTTCAGCAACCCGGGATGCCTGAACGGACTAGACAGACACTAGTTTAGTTTTATCTTAAAGCTAACAAAAATGCCACCACTGCAGCAAAAGCATTGAGAGGCATGATTAGTGCAGTATGTTATTTGCTAGCCCTAATGAAAAGTTTGTAAATTGAGTTCTTGTTTAGAGTTTTCCTCCTCTGCTTAACACAGGTGACCTTGTGCCTCCGTGGCATGCAACGCATTGGTCAACACATCTCCACTTTGACTACCTCCATGGCTTAGGACAATTTTGGAATCATTTCTGCAACATGTCCTGCTGTTAATCTGAGGACTATTTTTAAGACAAAGGGCACTTTCTGCTTTCATTTAAAATATCCATGAAAGGTAATTATTTTAGGCCACTAATGATGAGAATCTGCATGGTTTATTCTATTCAATAACGGTTGTGCAACGGGGAAATTCCTCTGAACTAAGAACTGAATGGAACAGTAATTAGGACTAATTTACTTATACAGTTAGAAATAGCTTAAAACTAAAAGAGGGTAAATGTTTTGGTTTACATTAATTTCATCATTTAAGCTAGCTGTTTCTTACATTTTTTTTTTCTCCTCCTTTGCCCTTATTTGACCTAAGTTTTGTCATCCAGAGTAGGTCTGCTTAGCTAGTTTCACCAGCAAGGCCCTCCACAGCTTTTATTGTTGACCTTCTTTAGGTATTATCTCGCATATTATCAATGCAATTTTTTTTTTTTTTTTGGCATTTACCAATGCAGGTTGATGCCACTCCCGAATAAACAGGTAAATAGGTTTGCATGGACAGACACTCCTGGATCCCTGGTTCCCAGGGCACTATCTCAGAACGGATCCCGAAGCTGGAAGGCACAGTCCTTGTTGCCTGGGTTACAGATTAACCCAATTTCTTCATTGTCATTAACACTCCTTAAATCCTTCCTGACACCTGGATGAGCCCTTTCACTTGCCACTCAAGCAAGCTATAATCTCACCGTATCCATGTAAGCTTATCCTCCCAGGCTTCTTGGAAGATCTTTTCTACTTGTCCGAGAAACTCTACAATAGTTTAAAAATATAGACAAGAATCTATACGCGTGCATGTCACACACACATGCCAATTTTAGGTCTTCTTCCAGGCTAAATCCTTCAAATAAAGAGCTGATTCTGTTTGCCTAAGTCATGACACCTGAGTGCTGGAATGGGAAAGAGCGAGACTCTTCCAATGGTTCCTGACAATATTACAGTTCAGACTTAACAGGCTCAACTCTGTCTGATAGCTCAACTTGAATGGTTGTGCTGAGGTCCAACATTAAGCCATAAAACTGCCAAAGCCTGGTCACGCGTTTGAAAGTATCCCAGCCCTGTGCACTGCAAGGCTCCTGCATGCGTAACGTTGGAAAGCATAAACCTGCAATTCTCCTGCAAATACGCACAAACAGCAAAACTGTAACCTGAAGCAAACGGAGTCTCCTGAATTTTGAAGCCTATTTATTCTTAGAATAGGACAGAACCCATAATCAGGGTTCCCACTGAAATGCAGGGTCAGATTTCTCAGGTGTACACATTCTTTCCTCACCAAACTCCATTCACTTTGGCACTGTTCCTGCCCCTGCCATCCCTGGAACTACGTAGAACTTCTGTCTGCAATCCAGGCAGACCTTGTGCTCTTGAAATAGGTGATACAGTAATAATAAAATCCCGCTATGAACATGTAACCTAATAACAGTGTTTCTATCAAAGGCTCTGTACTTGTCAGTCTTTAGCTCATGCAAAAGATTATTGTGTCTCTGCTAAGACACAGCCAGGGTGGCTGGTAAAGCCAACACGCTGTAAATGTGGCTGGTAAACGGGTCCTGTCAGTGGTGGAGCTCACTGCACCGACAGCTCGGGAAATCTCCCTCCTTCCCTTCTCCAGCACTGCGGGTAACTGACATTAGGAGTTCAGACATGTCAGCTGGGAAGAAAACAGGCGAGCTCAGCACATTTGCAAATACAATCAAGAATCAAGCTGCTTACATTAGCAATGCTCATTTCTCCAGCATTAGCAACTCTTCCCATTTCCATTCCTTCCTTAGCTCTACAGCCACCCTGCCATTCACAGGCCATTCCCAAGAGGTTATTGGCCCTTTTGGACTTGCTACTCAAAACACTGACTATTTGGGCTCTTTCCTCTCCTCTCCAGGTGGAGGAACTTCTTTCCTGTGAGGGTGGCAGAGCCCTGACACAGGCTGCCGAGGGAGCCTGTGGAGTCTCCTTCTCTGGAGATCTTCCAAACCCACCTGGATGCCGCCCTGTGCCCCGTGCTCTGGGTGTCCCTG
>JAVCKT010017917.1:283-10437 GCA_032273925.1 Rhynchotus rufescens
TATTCTCTGTAATGAATTTAGACATTGAGAATGGTTGCACATTCTTAGTAGTATAAACAGTATTCTTTCATCAGTTCACTCTTCTTCATGGCAGTAATTTAATTTAAGATATGCCATACTGACGTTACCAGAAGTCTCAAAAGAATTTTGAATTCTTGAACAAAAGAAAAAACAATCAAATCAATCGCGCTCTCTCTCTCTCTCTCTTTTTTTTTTTTTTTTTTTTTGTATATAGCATTAATTCTTATTAAAGATAAATGATTTACAGGCTAGGTTTTTTTTGTGTGTGTACAAGTTAGCCATTTCAAACATAAAGAAAGAGTCAAGATACAACTCTTAAAAAAGTCAGAAGAAGTTGCTTGTCTAGATGTTGCTATGCACTAAATTAGTAAGCCAGAGATCTACACTAACTTAACAGAAAGATAACTTTCAACTTATTTTGTTGCTCTTCAAAGGAATATAGGAATAAATCATCCTTTTTTTAATTAAAAGAAGTTTTGCAAAAAATCTGGCAATAAAAGTGTAGTGCCCACGTTTCAGTAAAACAGAAAATTGTCAGTTTAACAATGATAATTGTTTTTACAATTGTTAACAATTGTAAATTGTTTTTTTTTTCCCACAAATGCAGTGTGTATTCCAATTGTATGTCTAGTATACCATGATGGTGGTACTTTTTCTGCTTCTTGTGGCTCTGCCTCTTGAGTGGACTTTGCCCTGCAAAAAGGTCAAGCACAGCCCCCTACTAAGAGCTGAATCACTAACAACAGAAGAAAGTGAGCAGCAGAAACTTCCACAAATGCTGAAGCATCTTGTAATACAGCTGTACACCCATATTACCCTTAACCCTCGGTAAGGTTTGTGAATTTATGGAGAGCCATAGCCATCCTATGAGAGACTTACCCACAGCTCCTTCTCTGGAAGCTGCTGCATTTATGTCTCGTGTGATGTGGCCCTTCCAACAGTGCTTTTGCCCCTTGGTTCTGTGAAGCCTCTTTCAAAGGAAGACATGGTAGACCTGCTTGGTATCTTCACTGGGACATGTCTGTGTGATCTGTAGAGAATAAAGCATTCACTGCCATTCCCCTTTGCTGAAGGGAAATGGCTCATATGAACTCAGACAAAATCAAAAAGAGGATAGTAGAAGAGTAGAAGAGGATAGTAAGATGCACTGCTTGAAAGATTTCAGTGACACTTGCACTTCCTTCGGCAGTATCAGTCTTGAACTATTTCTTTGACCATGGTTTCTAAATAAAATGTTCAAAACACAGTGAGTTTTGAACAGTGAGAGGTTGTTTTTAGTTTTGTTTGAATTGGAATTAAAGTCTAAAATTTTACACAAGCTCAGTGAAAATCTTTGACAATTCCAAAAGAAAACATTTAAATGTGGAGTTTCTGCTCAGCTCTGGTAGTCAGCACAGCACCATTCATTTTCATATTTCATTCACTTAAGAACTCAAATTAACCTGCAGCAATTGAAGAAGAGGAAATAGAATAAAAACATTTTAAATACCCCTTCTATATCTGTGTGAAGAGAGGCAGAAGAGGCAGAAAATACAGAGAAGAGATTAAGAAAATTTATGTCTAAAAGAATAAAAGACACTGATAAGATTAAATTTAGTCTTTTATGGCAGTTTCATAGCAACAAGCTAAAGATGGAAGAGGCCTATTAGATTATTAATTTCATCTCTCGTTCAAGGCAGGATTTTCTCCAGCTACGTTTTTTGAAGTGCTTTGTCCTGTCTAATGTTGAAAATGCCAAGTGATGAATCTTCTACTGCTACTCTTAGAAGACTATTCCATACTCTAATACATCTCCCTGTCAGCAAATCTACTGATATTGAGAGTAAACTTTCCCTTTGTTCATCTCATCTTGTTATTTCCAGGATTGCATGTTTCCCTTATATTTTTTTTTCCTTTTCTTTAGCTCTCTCTCTCTAGGGTTCTAGAACTAGGGTTCACTCTCATCAACTCTAGTTACCATTTAAATAACTCATTAGTTTTAGCTCTTTTCATTAATCCTATGATGTCATTCCCTCTAACTCCCTATATCACTTGTGTTGCTCTTGTCAAATCTATGTCAATTTTTCATTATTTTCTCAGTGACATGACATCCAAGATTTTCCGGTATCAGGAAACAGTCAAAAAGCTATAAGCCAGTTGCAGCCAAACATAGACCTTGTTTTTATAGCCAAATTCATACCTAATAAAATTTCCTTGAAGTTGTCACTTTTTTTGTGATTCAATGAAGACTGAGAGACAACTCTATAGATAAGGTACTGTAGGAAATGCAGAATCAATATGCATAGATCAGAAAATTGTTATATAAAGATAAAAATATTTAATTATGAGGTTGTCAGAAGTTATTAATTGCATTGGGAGAGGCTGAATCAAATCTAAATCACTTTTCAAAAATCTGTGTAAAAAATTCAGAAAAGGTAGGTGAAAGCTTACATGGCAACTGAAGATTATTTTTAAATAATCTACAAAAGTTTTTTTTAGCTTTTGATTACGAATTTTTGGTCTTATAAATTAAAATAAAATATTTATGAATTCTCATATTTAGACACAGACAAAATCAGTTCTGTGAATGGTATATAAATTAAAAATTTAGACTTTGCATCATGGTCTTGTCAAATATAGTTTTTTCTCTGCTTCTTTCTGCCAGAAAACATCTGACATTCTTTATCTTCAAATACAGTATATGCGGGATAAAATTATAAGCTAAAATGAAACCACAGAGAATGTATGAGACTGATAATACTAATTTATTTAAAGTTCTTTTTTAACTAGATTATAGATGAAAGATCATCTAGAAATGAATTAATAAATGCTTTCATGTATGGGAATAATCCTTCTAGATTTAACACATTTTAATGAATTATGTATTGTCATTGAACAATAGCGGTCATCTAAACCACATGAACTGAATATCTGCAAGGTGGCTGAACTGTAAAATGAAGACATAAAAGAACTCTGCTCTGATATGGTGGAAAAGCAGCAGATCAAAATTAGAGGTTGTCATTTAATAATGAAGCCAACAATTTAAAATTCCAGACAGAAAAGTAGATCAGACTGCTGTTTCTTTATACTATTTTAAACAGCTGTTAATATTAAGATACCTGAATACACATAAAGTAAAAAGGCTTTGATAATGCCATGACTGAACACAGTGCACACAATGTGGACATCTAACTGTAAAACCAAAAAAAAAAAAAATGCTTCTATGTTCTGCTATACTGAAGAGTGTAGTCCTTTTCAGAAAGTCTCAATTCATTTAACTCCATGAAAGAAACTCTGATACTGGTCTAATACCACTACTGAATGAAGATTTTTAGGTTTTTGTTTGTTTATTTGTTTGTTTGTTTTTTAATGTTATACTTTGAAGTGCATGAAAGGAACTTTTTTTTTTTCCCAGTACATTGTGATATTTTCAATAATATATGCTATTCAATATGAGAATGTAATTGAAATTGCTTACATAGGAAAAAATGCATTAAAGCAAGGGAATCACAACAAAATTTATTGTTTAAGTGTTTACAGTGCTGTAGCTTTGCCCACTGACATCCACAGTCTTTTGCCACATCAAAATTTTGCTTAAAAGTAAAATTTTAGATAGACACTTGAATTTAACATGCTAATTTGATTTTATACTTCTTCTATTTTGCTATGTTTATCTTCCTTCTTTTATGACTTTCTAACTACTTTCAAGTTTTAAGAGGTAAAAAGTTGTATTTAATTTCTCATTTTGAGATATTATAAGCTATGAAACCAAATGGAAGCAGAAATCCCCATTCAGCCTGGTTGTTTCATAATCCTACCTCAACCTCTGCAGTACCTTGAGAGTAGGCACTAGGCACTGGTTGGGTGACTGAGAGTAAATGACAAAATGTTTCACGTCATTTCAAATGATATCTCTCTTCTGTTATCCATTTGTTCTAAAGACACTGACACCTGTCATTTCCTGACTTCAAGTTTTATCTCTTTACAGTATTTATTGCCAGGCAGTATGATAGCTGCCCCCCTTCCCATTTTGTTCACATTGCTTAAACAAATGGTAGTCAAGAAAGTTTTAAGTGGATGCTAAAGATAAATGTACCTTAGGATCATACTCACAGCCAGCCTAACACTGTTTTTAGAATAAGGCATTCTAGCCTTTGGTCCGATTTTCTCCCCTGAAATAGAGATGAAGGATTTTAAGATGGCACCCCATGTCTCGGTCATCCCAGATAACAGATCTCTCAGGCCAAGTAAAGTATTCTGAAATAAGTGGGATGTGCTAATCCCCAGAACAAATTCTTCCTTTTTTTTTTTTTTTTATTTTTTTTTTTATCAAAAATTATGGTCTACTGTAGTAACTCTTCAATGCACGTATATATTTTCCAATTCATTTTTGTTTGTTCTTCATTTCTCCAGTTCAAGTTATTGTTTTGCTGTGTGCTTATATGTTAGCTCATATAAGTCCTGAAAAAAACATGCTTTTCACTGTCTAATATCCATATGACTTTTCAGTGTTTCTACTCGTGAAGCAATGCTTTCATTCCTGTTAGATCTAAAGCCTTTATTTCCAACAGTTGCTTTCATTTAATTAGCTTTACTTCACACTTTGCTGTTTCATGTAAATGTCCAAGCTAGCCTAAAAATAATGATCAAACTATATATTTTTTGCATGTCTATAGATTAAGCAGTAAGTAGATCTATACAAAAAACTGACTTAGATTTAGAAGTGACTCAGTGACTCAGATTTCTAAAACAGAAACTTAAGAGGTCTTGAGGACTCAGCTGGGGTCATTTCTTGAATTGGACAGAGAAGAAACAAAGGAATGTAAATAGCTGCTGAAAATTCCCCCCCCTGGCAAGGGGATATCCTTTTTCTCTAAATCTAAATGCCATTAGGGTTTGAGATTAAATCATGAATCTTTTTGTGCTCAACTTCTATAAAATATCTTAAGAGCTAACTAAGAGTCCAAGTTCTTTATGAGAATTAATAAATTTTATAATTAGAAAATCATGATTTTTTCCCACAAGACAAAGACTAGAATGGAAAAAAAAAAGGTCAAGACACTCTTTTCAACCTTCTGAAGTAAATTCTGATGCAATATTATGAGGAGCACTATGAGGTCTCTTGCAAATTTGTATGGATAAAACAGAAATAGGTCTTGTGTTGTATTATACTCCCTTCTCTGAAAAATCTACATTCTAGATATGCTAGTTGAGACAGTAGTATTCAATTAAAGGAAAAATGCCTATCTAAATTGACTTTAACATGTTTTGCCTCTTAATTTTATAATTCATACATGCTTGCAGTGTCTTTTTTCCACTTTTAATACAGAACAATTACATTGATCTTAACTATACAAGCAGAAGTGAGCATATTTATAAATCTCTTAGATTTCTTGTGAGCAGCTGCCTGCAGTGTGAACATAAAATAAGTTTACCCTGGATAGTGTTTGGAGGAGATGATCAGTGCTGCTAGTATATGTTGTTTATCCATCAAATCCTATATTCATTCATTATCTTACTCAAAACTAGAAAGAAATATACGTATTTCAGGCAATTCCTTAATAAAGAACATCCATATGAATATTTTTATTACATCTAGATTTAATATTTTTTTTACATATTGCATCACATTATCAGATTAAGATCTCGATTCACATCAACTTCCATTCAGTGGTCCATGACTTACTTGCACTGAAGTTAGTACTTGCCTTCTGTAAAGGCCTAACCTACAGCTGAGCACTATAAATTTGGATATCAATATCTAGATAGGAAATGAACATGGCAGTCTGTCTGACTAATGGCTCTGAACTCCTGAAGAGAAGATATTCTCTACAGTAACAGACCCTACACCCTAATATTAGAAACCTAACTCAGTGGTAGTATATATCCCCTAATTTTTACTTTGAGAGAAGTAAGTGTATGTAAAATATATGTGTGGTGGCCACACCACACATATATTGATATGAAGAATTAAAGGTGTTATTATGAATTATATCCTAGGAAGACACTTTAGGCATTTACTAAACCTCAGTAAAATTCAGCATTATTTGAATTCTCTTTTAACAACTAGTGATGAAATCACTGCATTTTATTAGAACGAGATTACAACAGTAGGTTGCACAGAAGTATAATATAATATTTGCCTGTAAAATTCTTTTTCTTATAGTTTAAGACTGCAATATAAACTAATATTTCCTATGGGAAGATTATTATTTTTCTATATTATACTTTTTTTCATGATAATCTGTCCCAATCCACTGTCAGGGAAGGATTTGATACGATCCCAAGAGTGAGATTAACACACAAATGGGGTCAAATGTCATACAACCTTATAAGTTGTATTCTTATAATAGCAATAGGACAGACAGAAGGAGAAGAGAGAAGAAAAAAAAAATAAAAATAAAAAGAAGGAGAAAGATAAGCCAGCGGGAGAGATGCAGCAACATTAGTTACCACCACCACCAGTCCAGCTAAGTTTCGTCAACTCTGCTTCAATGCAGGTGATGATCTCTTGGAAGAGAATTGAGAAGAAGAAAAAGAAGAAGGGAGAATTACCCCTCTCTTTAAGGGAGAAATACATAGTCCTTTTATTGTCCTAGTTCTTGAAGATTTTGTCCACTTCCTTGAAGGTTTTTCCTTTGGTGCTCCTCTTCCCCTCCACTTGACTGCCAGAGCTGCTCATCAGGCATTGCTGAACATTGTTAGGGTCTTGAGATGATCCAGGAAGTTGTTAATTATACAGAGATAAAGCATCTGGAGCTGATATCCCAGTCTTCCCAGAGACAGGATGCAAAGGTCAAGAATTCATAAATGGCATGGAGATAAAACACCTGGAGCTGATATCACAGTCTTCTCAGAGATAGGATGCTGAGGCCAGGAATTTTTAAATTGTATGGCAACAATGTCAAGACAAACACAATCCAAAACGGTCTCTTACATCATCCTAAACGTACACAACATTCGTGAGTAATTACATGATAAAACATGCACACATGTCAGTGCAATTGCACAATTTATCTTGGTTACATTAGTTTTCAAATAACTTATCGATTTAGAGTGCTACTAACAGAGAGTTTTAAGAGAAGGAGCGATATTAATGGCCTGCTCTCTAGTTAAATTAATCTGATAATTTTTTTTCAGAATGCAAATATTGTCAGTGGGTACAAGCAAGAGAATGGTCATATTATGATACCAGTAGGTACATGGAATGTCATCACATTCCCATTAAAGACTCATGATTCCCGCTACTGTTGAGAAACACATAAATAATAGCTACCTGAAAAATGAAAAAAATAAAATGAAAAAATGAAGAAAATCTCCATTTTAGATTTTTTATTTTCTTTTATACAGAATACTCATCCCCACTGTTTTCAGACCAGTACTGTATAGGGAGGTGCCAAGAATGTAAGACCTAAAGTGAACAGAGAGTCATCGAACAACTCCAAAAATTCCTAGAGAAGACCCAAACTAAATCAAACTAAATTGTGGGACTACATGGATTATGCTCAGCCATTAGACTGTCTTTGTGACTAGCACTAAAAATAGTATATTATAAAAAATAAAAATAATATATTAATTTAAGAAATGTTTAGGGCACCTAGTCCTGAGGCAGATGGAGTCATTTCTGTGCAGGTATTGGCTCTGAAAGGAATGTTTGATGTTTTAAATACAGAGTAGTCACAAGGACCTTCTTTGACACTCATCAACAGATACCTGGAATATGCAGTCCTGTAGGTACTACTTTTTGTGGGTCACTTCAAGGGAAAGTTTTGATCAGTGAATAGTTTTCCTATTGCATTTGCAGATGCAGAAGTCTTAAAATAAATGGTTACATCTAAATGCTAGAACAAATATGATTATTTGTCCTGCAGTCTTTTTTTCCTGAGTTTACTACTCTTAGAGGACCAACTGTAACAAATTATGCCATGCCATGCCTTGCCTTGCCTTGCCTTGCCTTGCCTTGCCTTTCTTTGCCTTTCCTTGCCTTTCCTTGCCTTGCCTTCCTGTCCCTATTTATTTATTTATTTATTTATTTATTTATTTATTTATTTATTTATTTTCAACTCAATTTCTTCTCCAAGCTTAAGGAGACTGGAAATGAGAAAATGAGATAGGAAATAGGAGGAAAGGGGCAAATGCCTTCTCACAAATATTCAGGATGTTTTATCTATGTCTACTTGTTCTCTGGAGATGGGAATCTCTCCTGGATCTCACAATCTCAATGTAGAGTGAAAAATTCACAGTACACAGCATTCCTCACTGGTATTTATACTACCTGCCATCACTGGAACTTTCCTTGTTCCTGTCTCATTTTCTTGAGGAAAATACAGCAATTCTGCTATGGCTGAGGTAAGACTACTAAGGATGGCCAGGTGAGCAGATGACTGATTACTTCTGCCTATTTATACAGACGTCCTTTATTTATTTATTTTAATCCAGATTTAGTGAACATGGACTCATGCTTTATCTGACATGTTTCCAATATGTGGCAAGGAGAGAACTACATACTCTATTTTAGACAGGTCAATAGGAAAACTGTGTAAAAGAGGGACTAAAAAGATTATGCAATACATTTTTAGAAAGATTTTGGAATCTTAATATGTGACTGGGCCTGAGTAGACCAGAGTTTTGAAATATCATTTCAAAAATGGACAGACCTAAAGAAACTGTCTGTCATGTCTGAAGCTACACATGACTGCAACTATCATACTATTAATCGGAGGTAGCTATAAAAGTTAGGAAAAAATGGTTTTTTTTTGTTTATTTTAAAGAAATATTAAATATCTAATAAGACTTATTTTAACAGCTTATTTTGTCAACAGAATGATGGGCATGATGTCTAGAGGTAAGATTTGTCTCATTTAGCTTTAGTCATCTGAAATATATCAGGCAGTCACCTGAGGAACAAAAAAACAGGTGTACTGAGATAGTGGTTTCTAGCTATTATTTAGTTCATGTTTCTTAGACTTTAAAAAATTTTGAATATATACCTCATTTTGATAATTACAGAGGGAGCTAACTCAAATCTATCTCAAATGTCTAACTCAAATACTGGACTTTTAGATATCAAAGTAGAATAAGCATTCTTCTCTGGATGACTTCCTAAAATCTCTTCTAGTATTGCTTTATATTTATATGCTCTTTTAAATAACACATTTTATTTGAAATAGTAGGTTTAACTTGTATTATTTTCTCCTATGCAAGGCATCTCTATACACTGCATATAAACTGAGTTACTTCAGTCACTGTATTTTCAGTTGCCTAAAGGCACTGAAAAAGACACTTGCCCAACATAAATCGGCTCGGCTTAGACATGGTGAGAAACTGTACTTTATAAAAAATTATAGACTTTCTCAAAAACTTATTTTTCACTGTAAAACCATAGTATGATTTCATTGTTATGCAAAGGCTTCCAGAATGTGAGCTCTTTATTTAGATAACACAGATACAAATTAAGGGAAATTAAGCCTCCCATGCCTCTCTTGGCTGGAAGAATTTTTCTTTTTTAAGCTTAGTGACTTGCCTTCCCCAAGTTTTTAATTAAACCTTTCATTTCTTTGAAGCCCATAGACATCTAGAAATGTAGCATACTGTAAACATAATTATACTTATGAGCAGTAATTAATCTAATGGATTTTCTGCCTACCCCACCTAGAGAACTGCAACCTGTTCCAATTTATTTTGCTTTTTCACAGCAGTAGTATAAGGGGGTAAATATTCTCTTTCAGAATACTTTTGAGTGTTTATTAAGGAGATTCCCTGCCTATTTAATACAATTAATTACATGAATTTGGTTAGTTTGGAAGAACTTATGACTGCTGATAATAATAAATGCAATACTTCATTATTTTTGCTAATTTAGATAATATGGCACATAAAAATCAATATTGTCATGTATACTTAGGCATCAAAATTCTGATCGAGCCAACAGACATCTGTCTGTCTGGAACAGACTGAAGTATGATGTCCCATATACGTGGTAAGCTCCCTGGTTTTGTGTGGAAAAACAAAGAGATTTTCAGCATGTTATGCATTTTCTTTCTGCTTATTCCTGTTCTAATGTCCTTTACCAATGGCATTAGTCATATAATTAAATAATTATATTTCTGAATCTTAAAGTAATAAAGAGGATATTAAAAAAAGATGCCTAGAAA
>JAVCKT010017920.1:0-13953 GCA_032273925.1 Rhynchotus rufescens
TGCAGGGAGAGGGTCTCGTTTTCCTGGCGAGGCCGCGTCCTCCAGGGTGCCCCCCACCCCGGCAGCAGGAATTAGTAGCCCTTAAGGCGGCGGGAGTCTCCAAGGGGGACAGGAGCGCGAGGAGAAGCGGGGTTCGGTGCGTGCCGCCTCCACGCGCCCCGAGCCTCCGGCCGGCGCTCCGCGGGGCTTGGAGGGGGGTTTTGCAAGGAAAGGGAAGGGATGAAGGGCGAGAGAGAAGAGGGGGAAAGACTGGAGCAAGTGTTTGAACAACTAAGCTAAGCCTAACATAGGACACGTGAACTAGCCCTGTGAAACGCTTCCCAACCGCGCACGCAGCTCCGCCTAGGTAGGATGGAGCGGTCGCTCCGCAGCGACGCGGCTCCCAGCCCTTCCCTCGGCTCCTGGCGCCCGACCCAACCTCTGCGCACACACAGAGCCAATAAATACACACTCTACGTTACCTGCAGCACTCCACGCACCAGCATTAAAAGCAGTGCCAAGGCGCTCTGGGCCCCCGAGAGCGTAAAACCCACCTTGGATTTCACGCTGGTTTGAAGTCTGCGAGACAATTCTGCCCCCAAACACCTGGATTTTGGTTGCGGGGGGTTACTGGAGGCTGAATGACAACAAGCCCAGGGCGGGGGCCGCGGGATTTTCAAGGGGGCAGCGCAGACTCGCTCTTCTTTCCACGTTTGGATCTTAAAAGGACAAAATGTCCCCTCTCCGCTGAGCCGAAACCCAAGCGCGGACGGGCCCTGCCGGGCTGCTGGCTCCCAAAGGCTTTGACACAGCTTTTAAACCAGGCGACTTCAACACCTCGGTCCCTCCTTCCAGTCCCCTCTTCCCAGCACCAGCTGCAGCCAAAGCTTCTTCAGGACTGGAAGGAAATTGCTAAATTGTCCAGGTTTCCCCAAAATGACTTTGAATTTTAATTGAGAAGTTAATTTTTTTTTTTTTTTTTTAAACAAATGCACTTTCCCCAGGTCATTCAATAGTAGTAGACATTTGTATCAGAGATGCAATAATGCAGGTATTTGTCAAAAGAGAGAAAACCAAGCAAAACAAGGAAAACCTTCACACGTTTAAGGAACTGAAACATTTTCATAGTATTTCAAAGTGCAAAAATAAAATGCACTCAATTTCTCTCTCCACATCTCCCAGTCCAAAATATCTTGGAATGAAAAGAAAAATTCAAAAACTCAAACTAATTCCTCTCATCCCCATTTAGCTCTTAATTTACATTTGTAAAACAAACAAACAAACAAAAAAAAAACAGTCAAATTGAAATTCTAGGGCTTTATACAGCAACAAATACCATTTTGCAAAACTAGTTTCTCCTAGACTACCCAACAGTTTTCAAGAGTATCTAAATACTGAAATTCACACAACAGAATAGGGGCTAAAACGAACGTGAGTTTTCTTTTTCCACTATGCAATAGTTAGATCTTAAGAGGGACGACCCTATACAGTAACTGATTTAAAGTGAGATCTAATTGCAATTGCTAAGAAAATAGATTCAGCATAGACTGAATAGTAACCCCTCCCCCCTTTTCTTTTATATATAGATATATAGATATATATATATTTTTTCCTTTGCAAATAATTCTTATCAGCACTACTTCTAGCACTGATATGCAACCTAAGAAGTAAGGCATGTATTTCTGCCACTTGAATTCAACTTTAATTGGGGAGAAGCAACAGGGAAAAAGGAGAGAAGACGACGAGAAGAAAAACTGGACCTGATCAACTTGGGATTTAAACCTGCGGAATCCCCCGAATATATTAAACCCACAGAGAAACCTGTCCTTAAAGCAGGGCTGCCTAAAGCTCTATCCAAAAAGAAGCGTGGAAGGGACGGGGCAGAGGAGCATGCGTGGACCGCTTGGAAGAACGGAATTTCAGAGGGATCGAGGCGCCCGAAGCCAGCGCAGCGCGTGGTGGCAGAGCCACCCCGGGCTGCTGCTCGGCGGGACACGGGACAGGGCAAAGAACCTGTTACCTGAGCGCAGCCTCCCAGGCCTCCGCTCCCTCCGCTCGCCCCTTCGGCCGCACGCGGCTGCTGGAATTCCTAGGTTCTGAGTAGGATTTCTCAAAACAACAACAGCAACAACAACAAAAACTGCCCCCCAAAAAAGGAAAAAGTTTTACTCTTAAGTCTCTGGGAACATATGAAAGGCCCAACTGCTCTTCGCTGAATTAGAAAGACTGAACAAAGGTGGTTGTCTATTCGGTAAGTTTGATTTTGCACTACCAAAAAGTTCCAAAAGTCTATTCAAAACAGAATCCAACAAAAGTGAGAGACTCCTGCACTGGTTCCCACCTACCAGACAAGTTTTGGTGGCAGCCAGTCCCTTAGAAAAACCAGACTCGACTGGAATTGGAGTTTGTACTTATTTATCATTCGCTCATCATCAGATGATTTGGAGACATTATAATCTGGAGGCTGCCTCCCTGGGTTGAGGAGGGGCCGGGAAGAGGAGCAGGCATGAATCCCGCTCGCTAAACGCATCTGCAACATCAGGCTGAGATTCCTCTTTCCTGGAGCTGCCGTCCACGGCGGAGCGCGCGCGGACGCCGCGCTCTCGCTCAACGGGGAGTTATTAATAAAGAAACCGAAGGCAGAGAGTCATTAGTCCTCCTTTTGTGCTGGTGACAAAAAAACTAAATGCATAAAGCCCCAAAAAATTACGAATTCTTCCCCTTCCCTGACAGCCTTCATCATCAATCAATCACAAGGATCTGCTAACCAAATGAGCTCAAGTCTTTCCCACCCACGTGGTGTCATTTGCTCACAGCGGGGACAGCAGCACTCGATGGGATGAGGAGTGGTCTTCTTGCATCCTATGAAGCCTGGGGCGTATCCAGCTGGGATTAAAGCAGATTCCACTGTAATGTGGTATAAAAAGGATGGCAGAAACAGGTTAAGTCTTCCTCTTGGGAATTCCTCTGCATTATTTCCACGTGGCAGACTGTGGGATGGACCGTGGGGGAATCATATCCAGGAGATACTCGCGCTGGCGGTCTACTGCTGAAGACGACTTGTGCACAGCTAAACTAGGATTAACAAAAGGTAAAGCCCCACCTGACAGAACAGAAAAGAGAGCAGAACAAGCATCACAATACAGGAAAAGCATGAAGAAAAAACAGAAAGAAAGAAACAAACAAACAAAAAACAATCACAAGGTAAAACTAGAAGTTAAAATTCCATAAATAGTTTGTATCAGAGCAACTGCTTTAGTTAGCAGTTCAAATAATGAGAAATGCAAGGCATTTGTACTGTACTTTACCTAAAGCAAGATCTATTGTATGTTGATTACAGCAAAGAGAAATTAAACGATCAAAATCAAACGACCGAATTAAATTCCCAGAATTAAATGACAAACTCCTGCAGTGCAGTGCTGACTGTGCAGGATGCTGAATAGTTCAGTACCACATTAAATCTATATGCAATGGTGTAAAGCAGTGTTGGTTTTAAATGGCAGCACTTCATCACTTCTGATGAACATAAAGTACACCAAGAGCAGGTGCAAAGAAGAATATTAACCTTGGGATCACCAGGTTTAACCCTGGTATCACCAGGTTTTCATGCAGGAAGTGTCCAAGAGAAAGCATTCTTACCCAAAGAACTATGATTGTTGGATAGAGTGCAGCTAGTAAGCACAAAGAAAAGGAACTTTAGAGAAAAATCTACCTGTATTGATGGAAGTCTTCTTCCAGGTGGCAGCGCTGCCCTTGCTGACAGGTCTCTCAGCATGCTTACCTGGCCTGCTCCCAAGTGCTGCTGCAGACGATGCATTCTGCAACTTGGGTGACTGGCTAAACGCATGCAACACTCCTCGCGGGGCTCCAGCACCTCGAGACATCTGGCTAGAAGTCTGCCGAGAGAGCACAGGGTTACGTGGGCACAACAGCTTTGCTTCGCTTTCCACCAGCCCTGAGGAATCCTCACTGCATTTCCCTCTCCTGCTGTCTACATCTGGAATGGGGTGTTAGTCTCGGGGCTGACAGCTCCTGGATCTCTGTATTGAAGTAAGAACTGGCTTTATATTTCTGGAAGTGTAGGTAGGATTGGAGAGTCAGTCAAGTGCAAAGCAGCACAGAGGAGCCACGTAGGCATCTCCACACACAGACCAACACTCCTTCTCGGTCAGCATCAGCGCACCCTGATTATTTCACCAGTGCACCCTGATTATTTCACCTCAAAGCAGCACTTAAGCAGTTTCCATTTTCTCCTAATTCAAAGGTGTTATTTGCAAAGCCGAAAAGATCAGGGCTCTGCGGAGGCTACGGATATTATCCATTACCCTGAAACTTCACAAAAAAAAGTTAGGCGTACTTTGCTCAAGTGAGATATTCCTCCCTCTGAGGCATTTGCATTGGAGCAAAATTTGCCATTTAGTACAACCCAAAATAAGTTCAGGACAATGTTTTGTGAGATGCGAGCTACAAACCCCTGGATAATCACAGTGACTCTGCAGGAAGAGCATCACCAACTTCCACCCTTCCAGTCCCCAGAAAACAGTTTACAGGTCACCAGGACACAACAGAACATTTTAAACAGCCCCGTTTCGAGCTCAAACTCTAACACACACCGTGGAGCTCAAAGAGAACACGAAACTCGAGCAGCAGCTTCCCATCCGTGCACCAGACACCTCTGGGATGCAGCTCCCCATGGTCAGATCCGTACCTGCTTGAGCGAGTGGTGCTGCACGATGGGCTCCGCCTTGCTCTGCACGGGCGACGCCGTCTGCTGCAGTATCCTCTGCTCAATCTCCTGCTCCTGCTGCAGGGCTTTCACAAAGGCAGCCTTCAGCCGGTTCGTGTGCTCCGCTTTCAAGGCCTTTTTCTGGTTGGAGGTCATGCAGGTTTCGCACATGATGGTGCCGTTCTTCTCCTCCCTCCAGCGGCAGGTGAAGTCGGTCTTGCACTGCGCGCACATGTAGGGCTCGCGGCACGAGGCAGCAACGGAGGCTTTACCTGAGGGACACGACGGGGTTAGCTCGGCTGCGCCTGCAGCTCCTGCAAAACGGGAACTAACCCCCTGAGGAGTGGGGCAGGAACTTTATGCCTTTGCTCCATCTACATGAATTAGCCTAGAATTGGATTCCTCCTTTGTTTCGAGACAGTTTCTCCAGGATATCTATCCCATTCCTGCCTGTGAGCAGACTGGTAAGGAATCTGCTGAAAAATTTCTCTTTTGGGAATTCAACACTGATGGATAAACAAGCAGTTGAGAGAAAGTCAACAGCTCTAGGGAGAAGTGGATGCATTTTAGAGAAAGCTTTATAATTAAAGCTTAATGCAAAAGTCAGACCATTGTGAAATTCTAGAACTGCGCAGTTAAATAAAGCAATTTAAAAATTGTCAGAGAAAGTGAATCCAACACGAGGCAGCCTATGAAAATTTAACTATGCAAAGGCTGAAGCTCTTCACCACGTGTTTTTAGCTAAGAGTCCACGTGGGAAAGTTTCTCCCTTCACCTGTGAGATTTCTAACGCCGCCTCACCTTGAGTTTCCAGCAAATTCTGCACAACCTCTTCCAACCCAACCAAGTAGATGAATTCGTTATTAGCGGCACTGGGCAGGAAGTTCATCTCCGGCGCGGGCGGCTTCGGAGGAGGAATCTCGAGCAGCGTCTTCTCCAGCTGCTTCCGCAAGGCGAGCTTGGCGGCCGCCTGCCGGCTCGCGGGCGACTCGCTCGAGTTCCCCATGGCAGCGGCGCTCGTCGTGCTGGCGTTCGCCTGCGCCGCCGTCACCGTCGTACCTTTTAGTGAGGTGGGCGACGCCTTGGGGGGAAAGTTGAACAGTTTGGTCAGGGACAAGCGCCACCTTGTTCGGCCCTTTGGAAATACTCCTGTTCTACCGAGACGGCCAAAAGGAAGGAGGACACTCGGTGTTTGCTGTCACGGGTGGGTTTTGTGAGTGCACAACAGAGACCATCTCCATCCAAGACCTATTTTATGCAGTCTACCAAACACATCACGATACATACGCACGCTTAGATCCTATTACAACTAACAGGGCATCTAGCCCTCTTATCCTTTTTCTAAATAATTTCATTTTCCTTCACTGCTCATTTCCAGATATTGGAAATTTGGAAAGGAGGGGGGGAAAAAAAAAGTGTACTTTTCGTACGACTTTGCCAAAATCATTACTGTTAGTTTTGAAACAAACATGTGTTTCTGCGCTGCTTTTATCTACACTACTTGCACGGTAACATCTTTTGGTGTTTCGAAATAGAAGTGCTAATCCATTTGGAGTTCTGTTTACTAGAACACTCAGTTATGCTTCCTAAAGAAGAGAGAATATTCTGAAGGACAGTTTCGTACTGAAACAGCAAATGGGGAAAACTCAGCTCACTGATATGTACATTTCTTCCCAGTTATCTGCAATACTATTTTTCCTATTTCAGTACAGAGTAGGTGAACACAAGCACAGCAAGGGTGTGTGCAGGAAGAGCAGGGTAACTGCAGTCACAAGGAACCACGGCAATTGCCTCTGCTCACCTGGATTCTCGCATTAATGTTATATCTGGTGCAAAGCTCTGGGACTCACCTGTGGGATATTGACAAGCAGGCTGGTATTGGGGACATTGGCGACACGGATCAGACCCTGTTGTATAATTCTCTGCCCCTGAATTTGCACACTGGGGACCGATGCCCGCGGTGCCAGCAGCAGCGGAGGCGGCCCTGTGCTGGAGTGCTGTCGGATGTTGTGGATTTGCTGGGAAGACACAGAAATGGGCTGATGTGATGGTTCCATGAAGGATGGGGAGGATTAGATAGTGGGAGGTGGTGGAAACCAGATGGGATGACATGATACAGTGGAAATGAGGCAAGGCAGGGAACGCAAAAAGCGGGATGATTAACATCCTTGTCAAAACACGGCATTTCTCCTTCTCCCTCTGTCAAAATGAAACTAGTTTCATGAAACATCAAAAGAGATTCTTACGTCTGAGGCCATCGTACTAAGGACGAAACAGTTGCACCAAAAATCTAAGGTTTTCAAGTCGAGTTTCTTTCAGAACGTGCAGTAGTTGGGTCTGCCTCATTTTAAAGGCATTAGAAAAGCTATTGCACAGAACGAGCAGGTTCTCTACATCATTGTAACAGAAAGAAAATGAAACACCAAATGCTTTATATCTTCTTCTTCCTTAGCACTGGCTATGCAACAGATAAAAGTTGGTCTTTTATCGAAAAATAAATCCTCATTTAACAAGGAAACCTTTTTCCATGGTTATCTCTCAGAAGTCATAACTCTAGAAGAACACATCAAATCTCACGCTGCACCCCTACTCCCTGAGCGACACCACTAGTTTCTCTTAGAGATGATAACAACCTCACAAGTCAAGGACCTTCACATTTCCAACTCACTAGCTCATTTCAGCGGCTCTTTTTCAATCTGAAGACAGACACATTGAGGAAAGAAGTGATTTTAGCTTTTTAAAAGGTGAAATTGATAAGGCAGGAAGAATAACATGGAAAAAAAAGTGAAAGAACAGTGAGTTTTATTTCCTCTGCTACTGTTCTCCTAAGCAGCAGGTAAAGCTGGAAGTCTGTAAAGTAACTTTTATTTAAAAAATAAAAAGCATCTTTTTTGGTGCAGCTAAAGGGAGAATTCTATCCCATATCACCAATCTCATGGATCACTGCAAGTGTCATGGAGCAGCAGAATGTGTAAGCATGAACTGGAATGAAGGGGGAACTATCAGCAGCATTACACCCGCCTCTATTCAAGAACAATACAGAATCCTTGCGGACAAGGAGGATGACTGAAAAACACAGCTAAGAAAAGATAAAGAACAGAGTCCATCTACCATGAGGCAAATACTTACCTGTGCACCCCTGACAAGAGGTGGCATCACTATCTGTGTGTTCTGCTGAGTTCCTAACTTTGAGGAAGTCTGCTGCCCACCACGGACCAACGGAGGAGGAATAACAGTGCCTGGTATCCGCGCAGAAGAGGTCTGCAAAACAGAAGGGAATTCACTTGTTTTCCTTTATTTTGGCATATTTATATCCACGCTTTCCTCTAGCGCGCGGCTAAGCGGTATCTGGATGTTAGGCAGCGACACGAACAGATGCAAGGATGGGACAGCGGTCTGGCTACGTGCGCACAGATCGTTCTCTCACATCCTGCACGGAATTCGGAAGGTGAAAAGCAGTTCTGAGCGACGTTTTCCACAACAGCAACAACCAACCACGGGATTCAGCAGCTCCAGGCCTGCCGTAATGCAGACACGGGAGAGGTGAGGCACAACTGCAGCCAGAGCGTGCGGGGCACGTGGAAGCGGCCCCAGGAACATCCATCTGCCTTTTGTCTCTCCTCCCGGGCTGGCGCGAGGGAGGCAATATCTACGGTGAGCCAATCGGGATCAGCAAGATGTGGAAGAGCGAGCCAGGCTGGCTCACATCCAAAGACAAGCTTATTTATTTATATTGATTTATTTTTGCTGGGAATAAGAGAACAGGGAATTGCAAAATGCCGTCTGCAAGGAGACCCAGGGGCCAGACAGAAGCCGGAGATGCAGGAGCCTGGGAAGGGGACTGGCCACACGGACACAAGCACGTACTGGGAAGGAAAAGGGAGAGCGGAAAGGGAACAAGCTCAAAGAAAACAACGCAAAATAATAATAATAAAAAGAAAAGGAGTCAGGCTAAAGATATTTGAAAAGCTGCTGTCCATGCTTTCTGGGCTGCAGACTGTCAAGTCCTCCAAGCTCCTCCGAACGTCACAGCAGGTGATCTGGCTTCATGCACCACTCACATTGCAGCCGGTGCTGGTGCTGAGGAGAGCCCCAGCCCCTGCGTCCCGTTAACGGGGATTCGCGTCCCGCCGCTTCCCGCGCCCCAACCTCACCATCATCCATGAACTGAGGCTCCTAAACCACCAAAGCTCCCGTTTTTACTATTTATCCTACGTGTGCACGTTTAGGAACGGGAAAAAACGTTACCCGTTCCTGTCGGGCCTTTTTACTAAAGACTAAATGTTAATCCCAATCCTGTGCGCAGGAATTAAAAGAGTTCTTACAGTCAAGCAAAAGCAGATGGAGATCGGGTTAATTTGCCCAAACGCTGCGAATTAAGAGAGAATGACCAGAATTGTGCATTCTGAGCTCTCTGGCCTGATCGCTCCACATACAACCAAGGTTTCTCTGCCTGTTTGCTGCAGATTTCACACGTGGTCCAGTTCCTCTGAAAGTGCTGTCTTTAGGCAACGTGCCTCAAGGAAAAGACTATTCCAAAACTAACCACTTAACTTTTGTAAATATTGCCTATAGTCATAGCAAGGTTAACCCCTTTCCCCCAAGCACTGTATTCCAGGGGAACTAAAACAAATTTAGAACATACAGCTGCAACTTCAAGCATCAAACATCATTCGAAAGTATTAAAATTTGCTTGAAATGAGCCAAAATCAAAGAAGTTTTCAACCCTGAAGTGTCACAGGTTGCCACAGCTATTTCTACGGCACCTTTTTCTATGGCACCTTTTTCTATGGCATCCACGGCACCCTTTTTTGGCCAAGGTTCTTACTATCACTATCCCCCATGTATTTATCAGCAGGGTGGATCAGGCCCTCCAGGACGAGCTCAGCTTGTGAGAGTTACCTGCGGGTGATATCCTACTTCTATCTCCCACCCCATCACGTTCCTCAAGAGCTTATAGCAGGGGTTGCGGGAGTGAGCACTGGCTCTGCTATAAAATAAAGAAATAAAGGACAAAAAGAGTATGTTTTCCAGCTGCATCCAAGCTATTTATGTGGATGGGAGGCCTTCCCTGGGATCTGTCCTGTCCTCCAGTGCAAAGCCTGAGCCTGGCCCACCCCACTGACCTGGAGGGCCGGCTTGCCCGCAGGAACGCTCTGCGTCCCCCGCACCAAGGGCGGAGGGGTGGCCACAGCACTCCCAGAGGAACCAGCAGGCTGGAAGAGGAAAAACCAGAAAGAAAGCAGACGAGTGTAAGGCTGCAAGCAGAATTACAGAGGCTCGGGGAATTCGAGCGCTTCCCTCCTTGTGTCTCGAGCGAGAGAGGCTTCAAAGACTGCGGTTTTCCCCCACCCCCAGCCCCTTTCTTCCTCCAAGCATCTAAACATGCGTATTTAAATGAAGACGTTATTAAGCAAGCATAGATAAGATTACGCTATGAAATAAATAAAAGTGCCCAGACACCAAAAACACAGCAAAGTTGAAGTAGATTTCAACAGTCTCAGTTTGGAGCCTACTTCGGTCTTATCCAGCACTGCTAGTGGCTGCAACTAGCTCAATTCAAGCAGAGCGCAAAGTGAACAGTGTTTATGGAAGGGATTTCAGATAAAGAAGTTTAGAGTATGCCATGAATTCGAACAGCCCAAGTTCACTCGTTGGACAGGCAGCAACGGACTGGTACTTGCACAGCTTTTAACTCCAGCTACTCGAATGGGTGAAAGTCCAGGAGAAAAAAACACCAAGAGAACAACCAGAAGCAACTGTAAAAATCCATCTGCAGAGCAAAGCACACTTAAATCTACAAAATCCATCGCCAAATGCACCAAGGCAGCAACAAACACTGCAAAATAAGATAGTTGGTTGCTGCTGGTCCAGACACTTGAAATTAGTCCCAAGTCTTGCGTGGGGTTTTCACACTCCTCCCTTCTCCTCCAGCTACCTCTGCCCTTTGTGCCAGCGTGAACAGGGCAGAGAAAGTAGAAAGCCAGAGCAGGCAGCTCCTCGGGCAGAAATGGCAGATTTTTCCTGCATTTCTTTCCTACAGATCATTTTTCTCCCCATGTCTGTGTGTGTCATGGTGGGGGAGAAGGGAATTGAGGGCGGGAGGGCTGAAGCCTCCCTGCCAGGGGCTGGATTTCTGAGGGATTAAAGTGTACATCTCACCACAGGCTGACTTCACCTGGCAAGCCCTGGAATCCCCACTTGGAGGTCTGCCACGCGTTATAACCAACGCAGCCATCAACTGCCAGTTCCCAGTGTTTGGGATTCAAATGCCTTAATAAATGTGCTGACAGGTCGAGTTATTTGCAAGGATCTCCTCCAAATGTGTTTTAGTGCTCTCTGTGCTGCATGGTTTTTAATACTTTGAAGTTTATTACATTCATAAACGCATCTAAGTTTCAATAAAAAGGCCTTTGGCTTTTGGACTTGGTTGCCAGCATAACCCTCTTGTCATTTGGTCCTGACAAAACAAACCAAAAAAGAAAATAATCCCACCCAAATGAATCATTAAGAGGAAAAGACCCAACAATTTTTGTGAAGATTTCATTAAAAGTGAGATGTTTCTTAAGTGGCAGTTACAATACACTCCGTAGGCTTGTTATGGCAACTGCTATAGTTGCTCTTCTTATTCCCATTCCAAAAGACAAAACAATAAATAACCGCAGGTAAAATAAATACCTTCTGAGTAGTGGTCTCCTTCTGGATTTGACTTTGCCGCAACTTTTTCAATAAAACAAGCTTTGCTTCTTCTAACCGTAACTCTTCTTTTAGTTGTTTGATCATTCTCTCACGCTCCTCTGGACTGCTTTTCTGCAGGGCCAGTTAAGGCAATACAGCATGAGAAAAAAAAAATGAGGGGGAGAGGCAAAAAGATGCAAGTTATGACAAGAACTGAGAGCAGTGCAACTGTCACGTACATCTTAATATCACTGATATGCCTGCAATACGGGCACATTGAAACTAACTACAGTGAAAGAATCCTGCAAGGTAAAAGAGACTTTTGAGATTTCTTCATTAGCCAAGTGAGTAAATGAAGCAAACGGAACTCTGAAAACAAAGGCTGCATAAGAAAAACTGCATCCACAATGCAACCTTCACCAGAAAGGCAGTTCTGGAAAAGGTGCACTTTCGAAATGGGAAAAAAAAATAGGAGTTTCAAGATAAGCAATAAATAAGTGCAATGTCTTTAGTAGAACTTCAAGATTCCCTGTATTCATGTCAATCTTATGAGGCCATAAAAGTCAATCTTACAAGGCCAGACGATGGCAGGTTTCCCCGTGGGAACAAGCGTTGTGTTTTCTCACCTCTAAATGGCAAAATTTGAAGTTGTATCAAGCCAAGCAGACTCACCATGAGCGCCTCCGTGTTGGTCTCTTTTAATGCTATTTTTGTTAAACCATTCATTCTAGGGCTAGAAGGTTCATTGTCTGATAACACTATAACATCTGGGGAGGGTACCCTCTTTTCTCTCTTTATTTCACTGTAAAGCAGAAGAAAAAGCAGAGAGAATGAGTCAATAAACAGAAAAACAAAGGACTTCACGCTGCCTTGAGAGTAGTGCTGTTTACTAAACTCCTGACGCGCTAATCTCGAATCTCTTAAGTTCTGCACGTTTGATGCGAATGAAGTCCTGAAGTCGATCCCAGTCTCCTTTCCTTTTCCTAATGCAAATGTTTGCAAGCTGTGACCTCCCAAACAAGTTATTTATCAGAATCTTAAGGAAACACCAACTATTCACATGCGCCGCACTTACCTACGGCTAAGCACTTAATGACATAATCCTCTTTCTGCACCGACACTAACAGATTCTTTTCTTTCCCGTTACTTACCAGCAGAAACCCATTACGGTCTCGACACAGAGACACCCACATCTGTGAATTTTTACTGAAAACAACTGAAATGCTTCCAGATGGATATTGATTTTGACCTCGTCTTTGGCGCAAGGGCTCAGTGTCTTGCGAGGTGGCTGCATCCAGCACACGGTTTCTGGACAGTGAGTCGCCCCTTGGCTCTTGTGCACGACCACGGTATGGGCACAATGTTCTGAACCACGCAGAGCAGAACAGCCCAAGACACACGGTTTGGCACCCTAGAGCACCCTTCCTCCTGGCGGGGAGTTTTCCTGGACATTTGGCAGCCGTCCTTGTGGCCAGGGACAATCAGTAGGTTGTTTGCTCAGAAAATCATGCCCGGCACCTGGATGAGGAGTAGATGCTCTTCAAGTCTTTCATGCTAGGATTTAGGACAACAAATCCTATATTGGGAATATTTAGGACAAGGTGAAGAAGTGCCTCTAGAGGGCACAATGAGCCAGGAAACTCGAACCGCTTAAACTCCAAGGAGCTTTCAAAAGTGAGACCAGCACAGGTGAGGCATCTCAAGCTTTTACTCCATCCAAATGCACCAAAGGGGCCCAAGTACTGCAAATAGGCTGCGCTTGGTCAGGCTGAGTTCCAGCAGGCTTGTTTTTTCTCTTCCCAATAGCAACCAGCAGCAGGGGACAAGGAAGCACTGGGGTCTGACCTGGACACTCTGGAATCCTGTCCAGGTCCCACCTGGTAGGTTCTTGGTACGAAAGATTCAGAGGTAACTGCAGAAACTTCTTGTCTTTCTTCCTCCACTTCTGCTTAGGTCGCCCCTGTCCCATGGAAAGCATGGAAGGTTACGCTACCCAAAAACCTGAGCTTCACCTAACTGCGAGGATTTGAGCCCAAAGAATGTAAACCAATGCCTTTTGGGGACACTTGGGGATCCTTCCTCAGCTCCAGCCTTTAACCAGCTTCTGAAGGCAGAGGATGTGCAGGGCTCCGGGCAGCCAGCAGAGCCCGAGACACCCCCGGCTGCTGCCACGGAGCTTTGGGGACGGATCGAGCAGCTCAGGGACACAATCTGGGAATTCCTCGTGCGGCCGGAAGGACAGCGGTGGCCCTGGGCCCGTTTTGGCGTCGCAAAAGTGACGTTTTGGGCTTGCCAAGCGGGTTTTCACAAACCCCGCGAGGAGCCGACGCAGCTGGCGTGAGGAGCCCTCATGGACGCCCCAACGGTGCCGCTCCTCCCGAACTCGCACGGAGCAGCACCGGGAGCGCCAGGCGTTTTCCACGGGAGACGACGCCGTCCCTGCCGACGCCGCCATCCTGCGGCCGCCCCGGCCGGGCCGCGGGTCACGTGGCTCCGCCGCGCACGTGACCGCCCCGGCGAAAACCCTGGCAACGGCCGGTCCCAGCCGGTGGGGCCCGGCCTTCATTTTG